>PVHP010000324.1:0-137768 GCA_004024765.1 Zapus hudsonius | reverse complement strand
CCTGAGCCCTCTGCCTCTCAGATGTGGAGGCAGTGAGCAGAAGCACTGCTTGGGAACTTAGGTATGTTACCCCCATATACATCCCATATCCAAGTCTGCAGCAACTGCCGAGAGTCTAGCATCATCCCCAGCTTCCCTCCAACCTGCTTTCCCTCAGCAGCCAGGAGGAATGCCTCAGTGTGCATACTGGGCTTTATCTCTCATTTATTCAATATCCTTTCATAGCTTCTTTAAGAATCAAATCAGAACCCAAATCCATGATGCATGGCCTTCTATGAATGGCCTTCTATGAGCAGCCTCTACTCTCATCTCCAGCCTCTCATGCTAATTTTGCCCCTGCTCACCATTCTGCCAGCTCTTCCCCATCACAGGCCTTTGCAGGGCCTCTTGCCTGGGCTTGGGAGATGCTCTTCTTCATGTTTCCCTTCATTCATCAGAGCCTGAGTTCAAGGTCAACTCCTCATACAGACCTTCACTAACTTCATTTGGCTTTGACCTATCCTCCAATCTAAAGCAGGACCCTGATTATCTTATTTCAGGCTAGCATTTCCTCATAGAACTGATACATTTTCCTACTAACTGTTAGAATACAAATGAAGTCATTTAAAAAATTATTATTTATTTCATTTGCAAGGAGAGAGGGAGAGAGGGAGGAAGAGAAGAAGGGAAGGAAGAAGAAAAGGAGAGGAGGAAGGAGAAAGAGAGGAGGAGTGGGTGCACTAGGACCTCTTAGCACTGCAAATGAATTCCAGATGCATGCAACACTTTGTGCATCTGTCTTTACAGGGTAGTGGGGAATCAAACCAGCAGGCTTTGCAAGCAATCACCTTTAACTGCTGAGCCATCTCCCCAACTACAAATGCAGTCAATTTATGAGACTCTGTTGCCCAAGGCCAAAGGCAAGTCCAACAAACCCAGTCATCCTGAACTGAGGTAACCTTGACTTTATTCTCTTACCTAGTGCTTTCTAGCCTCCTCTGAACCCTCCTAACCTGGAAAGCAAGAGCAAGGCAGCAGGACAGAATAGCCCTCCTCACTAGAGACCTGGCAGGATCAGGGGTCTTCTTATCCCACTCTGGCCCATTGCCTCCAAGAATTCTCTCACATAGTATATGCTCAGACATGCCCCTGTCCTCTGAAAACTCACAAAACAGAACACCTCTGTGGTGATTGATTCAGATGTCCTCCATAAACAAGTGTTCTGAATGTTTGATCCCCAGCTGGTGGCAATGGAACATTGTTGGAGGTGTGTGTTGGGGGCGGGCTTATGGAGGTTATAGCTGGCATCCCCTTGCCAGTGTTTGGCTCACCTTCCCGCCATGGTTTGCAGTGCTGTTGTAGAGGTGATGTCCACCCTCTGCCTCACACCATTGTTTTCCCTGGAATCATGGAGTTTCCCAAGTCTGTAAGCCAAAATAAACCCATTCCTTCCTCCACAAGCTGCTTTTTGGTTGGGTTTTTTGTTGCAGCAACAAAAGCTAAATACACCAGTTTTGGTGTCAGACATGGGATCGGTCCTTGCTGCTGGAACCCTGATTCTGTGGCTTTGGCCTTTTGGAATCCATTTACAGAAAGAATAGGGAAGGATTTGAAACCTGGGCCTATGAGA
This sequence comes from Zapus hudsonius, assembly GCA_004024765.1. NCBI lineage: Eukaryota > Metazoa > Chordata > Mammalia > Rodentia > Dipodidae > Zapus > Zapus hudsonius. Next base: position 136,159 of record PVHP010000324.1, on the reverse strand, counting down.
TGCCTTGCAGTACTGTGAGTACAGCTTGATGACCATTCTGGTCAGAGTTGAAAGACCTAAATGCAGTGAGAAGTATGGACTGTGAGATTAGCTTATGAGGGTGAGAAAGAACTTTATCAGGACTGTGCCAGAAGCAGTTTGTGTAAGAGGCTTGCTACATTCTGGCTGCCTGTGTCCTGAGAACTTGTACAGGATTCCATTGTGTAGAAATAGACTGGTGTGAGCAGATGGAGATGGCACAGAAAGAAAGGAAATCTTTGGGCCTAAATGGCTGCCCACTCAGCTGCAATTGTTTGAGAGAGTACAATCATTGAGCCAGGTGATCTGCATTGGGGCAGCAGGAAGAATGCAGACTCTTTTGAGGGGGCCTGAGTGCTGAAGTTTTCCTGGTTTTCAAAGTTGGTTTTGTTCCACTGGATTAACAAGTTGGTAGCCCCCTTGATACTATGGAACGTAACAAATGCAGGAAGAGAGGGTCAATGGATTTGCAACACGGTTTTTTTTGTTATTGTTGTTGTTTGTTTGTTTGTTTTTGGAAAAGTCTATGGGCAGTGTGAAGCAGGCCCGTGAGATTACCTGCAAAGAAGCCTGATGGTATCATGAGGGTGACCAGTGGGGTTGCAATGGAGACCCAGTGAAGATGCCAGGACTATGGGATGGCTGGCAAGGAGAGCTTCTGGCACTGGATGAAGTTTTCTGGGACTGTGAGTAGCCGATGGTGGAGTGGAATTGGAACTCCAAACACTCCAAACTGGTTAGTGTTGTTAGATTTGGAGTTACAGAGTTTGATGTTGCCCTAAATTTGAGCTCTAGGATACATTGGAAAATGTCAGGCATGATGACACACACTTGTAATCCCAGTGCTGGTGAGGCAGAAACAGACAGACCTCTGGGGCTCACTGGTCAGCCAGTCTAGTGTAGCTAGTGAGCTCCAGGCCTCTGAGAGACCCTGTCTCAAAAATGGTGATCCTGAGGATGAGACCTGAGGTTGTCCTCTGACCTCCCCACACATGTGAACACACACACACACACACACACACACACACACACACACACACACACATACACACACACATATATATGTATATATATATATGTATATATATATATATACATATATATCTGTACCCAGACACAAATACACACATGTACGTGCACTCATACATTTACAAAAGCTAGGAAGCAGCCAAGATGTCTTTCAGTAAATAAACAGATAAAAAACAGGCCATTTGCAGCTATTTCCCTGTCATGTCCATCCATGTCCATCCATCTAGGCATTACTGCAGAATCTTGGAATTCCCCCTTCACCTAGTGACAAAATTTTATTTAGCACCTAAAAGAATAAACAACTTGTCCATTAAAAGACATGGAGGAATATATGGCTAAAAAGCCAGCTCTTCAGAAAATACTTGAAGGGATTCTTCAGACTGAAGAGAAAGAAACACACACACATGAGAAAATAGGAAAAAATGAACCATATTCGATCGAATAATAGCTAATACAAGAAAGTAAAGGAAAAACCAGGAAAAAAAAACCTACAAAATCAAGAAATGGCAAGAATAAATACACACATTTCAACAGTACCTCTTAACATCAATGGCCCCAATGTTCCAACTGAGAGACACAGACTTGCAGACTGGATTAAAAGGCAAAATCCTAGCTACAAATGCTTAAATTTGTATTGAGTTGGACTAAAAGTAAGTAGTAGAGGCCAGTAAGCTAGAAAAGGGCTCTAAGGGAGTGAGGAGAGAGGAGACTTAAGGGGAGAGTACTGTATATATATATATATGTAAGTAGATGAACTGATTACTGAGGTTGCAATGGCCTAAGTGAGGTCAGGGGAAGGGATTGAGTAAAGGAAGGGTGGGAGAAGGGTTAATCAAAATTCAGGAGGTTTACAATAAGCCATATGGAAACCTACTTCTCTGGATAATAACACACTCAAAAGTCATAGGTTGTTACTAGAAAAAGTTCAGTGCCAGGGATGGGATACCTTCCAGTGAGTTGTTGGCCAGGAGGTTCCTGAAGCACTCAAAACATTACAGGCCATTGCCAAAGCTCTTGGTTTCCCACCGGAATGAGTTGGTAAGACCCTGTTGCTGAAGACTACATATGCTTGGGTTGTAGATCACTGAGAAATCAAGCTGGAGCTGAGCTGGAAACTTCCTCTCTGTTAACCAGCTGACAGAAAGCTGGAAAAAGCTATGTCTGCATGCAGCCCTATGTAAGAGAGACATCATCAATTATGGCAAACAGCAGTGGACGCTGTAAGTTTTAGGATTGGCCAATCAGGCCAAATGTGCCAACTGGTACAATACTAGCACATCTGTTATGGGGGTGTGATGGTTAAGTTTTGTTGTCAACTTGACCTTTCAAGTAATCTTGGGTGGGTCTCCGAGGATGTTCACAGGAAGGCAGCCTCTCAGTAGGGGGCAGGATGTAAAGAAGCTCAAAGAAGCTAGAAGTAAACATCCTTTCCTGTGTGGGCAGGTCAGGAAGGAAATTCCAGAGACTCAGGAAGCCATTAAGTCTGGGATAGAATTGTAAGACCCCACCCTAGAGCTATATAAAGGTGAAAGAATTCTCTCCTTGCCCCTCCTGCCTGTTCCCTGTTTTGTGTGTGTGGTGTAGGTGATGGGTTTTTCTTTCTGCTCTGACCTGTGAAAGAGGGCCAGCCTCTTTCACTGTTATAGAACTTCCCCTCAAACTGTAGCTTCAATAAATACTTTCCTCTCCCAAATTGTGTCTGGTTTGAAGATTCATCCCAGCAGTGTGTGACTGCAACAGGGGGAAACCAAATGTTCTCTAATTGGACTGAAGGCCTCTCCATGAGGAATAGAGGGAATACATGCCTGGTACTGAAGTTAATTTCTTTTTCAGTATTACTGCTTTCTTTCTCCTTCTTTTCAACAACAGCCAAAAGGCTATACATTCGTGGCTGGGTTCGCTGATACAAACCAAAAGGGCAAAGTCAAGTTTTGTCTACTGGCAGGGAGATCAAGTGTTTCAGATGCAAGTGGTCAGGCAGCAAAGTTGACTTTCCCTAAGGGACATTATTTGACTGATGCCAAGGCACTCATTTTCAGCATCACTGAAGCCAAGGAGCGCTTGTAACTAATAGCGTGCCAGAGTTGAGATGCAACAGTTTTTCCTCAGCAGTACCTAACAAAAGATGGGTTGCAGACTCAGTGAGGAGTATACCGAGATCAGCCTGCATGTTAAGCACCCAGCAGAGCAGGACCCAACTATATGACATCCCCGGCAAAACTGGGAAGGCAATAAAAATATTAGTGGTTGGATGCTTAGCAGAGATGCTTTGGAGTTCTCAGAGATGCTGAGTATACACAGCCTGCAAGCACAGCATGCACCTCTCAAAAGCGCTAATTCCATCTCATTGTTTTATGCCCTGTTGGGTTCCCAAGAGCACTGAGGAGACAACCACTTGATGGTACATCTTGTATCCACAAATCTGTCCACCCTCATCCTCAACTAGAAGTTCAAAAGGACTCTTCTGAAACTCTGTCAATCAACAAGTCTTTCAAAAGGCTCCCATTCAGAAATGACTTCCCCACCCAGCTGCTTGTGGGCTGCCATTATGATACACATACACCAATCTACACTCATTCTATTTCACTGTGGCTTTAAATGTTAGTCAAATTAGACCTCCTCTATTAGACTCAGACCTTCCTGAAGTCAAGGGTCTTTCTTCCTCATCTTTGCATCACTCTATATCCTGCAAGGCACTTGGTACATCAAAGCCATTCCAATAGATTGTTTAGCCATTCCGAACACTTCCATCAGAAGCAAGCTGCCTAGACAATCTTCCTGTCCTCAATAATCAATTCCCACTTAAAATGCCAAACACCAGAAACTAAAGAGAGAAAAATGTACAATAACTGGTCCCAGAAAAAAAGAATTCTAAATTTTTCAATTTCTTTAAAATATGTAAGCCATATTAGATACTTTTTTTTCTTTGCAACTTAAGGAAGGAAGGATTTATTTATAGTCCATCATGATGGGAAAGTCATCATGCAAGTGCGAGGCTGCTGGTCATATGGCGTCCAGTCAGGAAGCAGAGAGAGGGAGATGAGTGTCCATGCTCAGCTTACTTTCTACTTTTTATTCAGTTTGGGCCCCAGTCTATGAAAAGACTCCACCCATATTTAGGGTGAGTCTTTCCTCCTCAAACTTCTCTGGAAATGCCCTCAAAGAGATACCCACAAGGGTGTCTCCTAGATAACTCTAAGTCCTGTTGAGTTGACAATCAACATTAACCATGATTACTAGTGTTAATTATTTTTGCAAAACTCATTTCAAAGAAAATTCGTTTCAGGGAATGTCCAGGTAATGAAGAATTCTTACAACTTCTGAATGAATATGTGGACATAGCGCCTTTATGCTTAAGTTATAAAAGAATAAAATGAAACCATGGCACGGGGGAAGAGTCCTGTAACTGCTGTGTCAGAATATAACATTCAAACTTGCACAATTTCATAAAAATCAAAACTTGGTTCATATCGACTGAGTAACAGAAGATGAGAAGTCTCAGGTTTGTCCACCATCACTGAGGCCCAGGAGGCCTCCACTGTACCACATTGTAGTGTTGCTATAAATGAATTGTGGGTGTGCAGTGGTCAACCGGGAAAAAAGGAGCAAGAAGGGTGGTGTGGGAAGTGGTCATTTTACCCCGAACATAGACCAGCAGTAGAAATCAATGCTGGTGCCTCCGAGTCCATCTAGCAATGTTAACCAAGTTCTCATTCTATGCAAAGCAACATCTAGGAAGAGGGTAGGGGTTAGAGGAAGAACGGCCCAAAGAACTGGCATGTACCTTCTGTTTATGACCATGAGCTGCTAGCCCAGGGCTGGACTTGTTTTTGTTATTTCCCATATACTCTGAAATACTTCTCTGGCTCAAATATCTAACTATATCCTTTGAGACTAATTCCTCTGCCCCAGTGACTTTGAAAGCTCATGTGGGGCAAGACCGAGACATCCCCTACAAACCTGTATGTCACTGTAGGCAACCAGTTAAAGAAATGATGATGGATGATAGGAAAAGCGATTACCTCAAGGAATTTTCACTTGAGAAGTTCTCACTTAGGCTCAAGATCTCTGTCAATCGAGAAAACACCTGGACATCACTGTTTGTGAAACTGACCAGGTATTAACTGAAAACACACCATCCAAGTCCCAAAGCTCAGACCTGGGCATGCCAGGTAGTTTCCTATCTTTATTCCAAGTGGTACACAGAACAATGTAATGAACAAAACATTTTTCCAGTGATATAATGGTAAATGGATTATGTAAATACCTAAGACTCCTTTCCCCAACACGAGCCTATTTTGGCCTAAAGTATCTTAATTTAATTTCCTTTACTTTTTCTGATTTCATTAGAGCTAAATCTACCCATTTTGTATTGATTTCTACGTGGCGAAACAGGTTGGAAGTGCTTCAGTGGCAAATAAACTGCCATCACTGTGCTTTCAAGCCAGTGGTGTTTATTCCCACTCAGTGGTCCAGACAGGACTCTAGATTTGTGTCAGTGGACCTCTTTCCTTGAAACCACTTCCTCCACATCCCCATGGACATCTGCCTCTGTTTTCCAGGCCTCTTGATTTGCTCTTAGCTGAGTCTAACTTAACCAGGTCCGGTTGTGAACTCTGCCTGCTCACAACACTTTCCTTCCCTCTGTTCCAGCCACTGCTGCTAAATCTGACTTCACCAGAACCTGCCTCCTTTCAACCTGGCCTCCATTTATGTTGCCTGAATATAGCTGACCAATTAACCTTGCAGAAAAAGTGATTGTCTGGCTTCTCTGTTAATGTTGGGAAAGTCCTTCAAAGCCTGCTGGGCCACATCCATGGAACTCAATGTTAAGTCCCTCTGCTCTCGTTCACACCTCATTCACTAGCTTCCAGCCCACGCTTATAGCACACCCATCATGAATTCATGACTTATGCCTGCAATGCCCCTCCACCTGTCTGCAAGTTCAAACCTTCCCATTCTGCAAGGCCCTGTAAAAGTACCCAACCCTCCAAACCCTTCCCTGACCAACTTAGATGGAGGGGTCAGAACTGATGACACTACTCTGCTCTCCTAGGCAGGATAGTTAGTCACACCACTGGGTCGCAGAATCCTCACCCCAACACATGACTTCCTTCACTGTGACTTTCCTGAGGGCTGGGCTCCCTGACTGTCCCTGCCTCATTTGCAGGCACCTAGCTTTCTCTGGGCCCAAGGCAGTCCAAGAACAGCATCTAAGCTTTGCAGTAGCCCAGTGTCCCATCCTCACACGCCCTGTCCTGTGCTGCTGTACCACAGGGAACTTTCCCATTGACATCAGGATGCCCTGCTACGGCTGCCCAATATTCCTCCGTGGTCATGAACTCCTTTTTTCAAATCTGCTGGTGTGAGCACTGTGGGCAGCACAGGCTGCGCCCCAAACTCCATCAGCCCAACAGGCAGCAGAGGACCAGAAGGGCCGGGAGCTGTTTTGCGCTCCCTTATTAGTGGCTTGGCTTTCTTAACCATTAAAGCTGGGGATACACAGTGGCCAGGTGTAAAGGGCACCAAAGCCCAGAGCTGGCGAGGCGGGGTTGGCAGAAAGGGGCGAATCCCAGGAGTTGTGCCCTGTTGAATCCCCGTTCCAAACTTTTCCCTCGGTTGGCGCGGCACCCTGCACCAGCCGGCCCCTCGGGGTCAATGTCGCACCACCCGCGGTGGCGGTGGGCACGGGCGGGACAGGCTGGGCACCGCATGGGGTGCAGGAGGATGCCGCAGGCGGTGCGATGCTCGCCGAGGCTGCCGCTCCCCACCCCGGAGCTCCGGATTCCGCGCCCTGTACACCCCGGGGGCGCGGGGCCGGGCCGGGCCGGGCCTACGGCGGGACCGCTACTCACCCGGAGGGTTGACGGCCGCCGGGGTTGCCATCTTGCCGGGAGGGACCGGCACGCCGGGCGGGGACCGGGAGCGGGCCAGCGCCACCGCGGCCGCGCCAACAAAGGACGGTGCGGGCGGTGCTCCCCGCGCTCCCGCGCTCTCCGAGCGCCCCGCGCCGCTCCCCGCGCCCCGCGCGCGCCCCGCTCCTCCCCGCGCGCGCGCTCCTCCCCGCGCCGCCCTCCTCCTCCCGGTTCAGCCTTTGTGGCGCGGCGGGGGACTCCCGGGTCCGAGCCGTAGCACCGCGAGACTTGGGGCTGCGGGCAGCCGGACCCCCGTGGACCCGCGCAGGTGCGGGGCCGCACCACCTCCGGGCGCACGCCTGGGTCCCCAGGTGTCCGGGACGCGTCGCCGAGGGGCGCTGTCCCCTCGCGGAGGAGCGAGCGAGCGAGCGACCCATTTAGATGCACAGAGCGGGCCTCGGGAACAAAGGCTCCCCAGTGCTGCCACTTAGCATGCCAGGGCCGCGGCGCTGGGCTGGCGAGCGCCAGAGCCGAGGCTGGTGCCTAGGGGAGGGCACCCAGCGCCCAGAAATGCCCAAGGATACAGCCCGTCCAAGGCCAGGCCCAGCAGCGCAGCGGGAATGGAGAATAGCTGGCTTCGAGGTGCTGAGCACCGCTTTCCTGCTGGCCATGGGCATTTTGAAGTCCTCCTAAGAGCCTTTATTCTCGCAGCCAAGCCGAGGGGTGGGAAGGAGGTGTTGGGGAGGTGTTAATGGTTTCATTTGTGCGTCCAGGTTACGTTGTTTCCTATTGTCACTAGGATGTCTGTGTGAGATCAGTGACTTCTAGGCGCACCCAAAGTAGGTGCTCTGAAAAGGTGACATGTAAGAATGACCATATGCATGTCCCCTACACAGACATCTGTAAAAACACTTCCCTGTCTCTAATCCTTCCCAAGAAGCATGAGGGTAGAATAGAGAAGCAGTGCTTGGAGTGTGTTTTCAAATCAGCATTGTCTTAGGGGAGTATTTGTCTCTATGACCCCAAGCCCTCACCATGTATCAAAGTAGATGGGGTCTGATGTCCCCAGCGGCAAAACAAGTGAGGCTTGGACTCTATTCTACAAGCCCCAAAGACAGCAACTTGCTCCAAGACCAACAGAGGCTTAATACACACTATGCTCAAATGAAAGTGTTTTGTTTTGTTTTGAGTCTGGGTCTCACTATGTAGCTCAGGCTGGCCTTGAACTTGAAAAATCATCCTGCCTCAGCTCCCAGAGTGTTCAGATTGTGCACCACCACACCCGGCCAAATGGAGGTTTCATAGTGAGGAAATAAATACAAGCAGGAGATCCCCTTATACAGTCCACATCAAAACTCCATCTCTGGTGTTTCAGGCAGAGTACTTCTGGGCCCTGCATCTTCGTGAAGGCCATCATCCAACTTCCCACATCCCTGGGAGTCAGTAGGTTCCTCTTCTTGACATTTATAGGGCAGTTTAGAACCAGTTCCCTCGCAGCATACACCTTGATCTGTCCCTAAACATGTGTCTGCTCCAGCGTCTGTCTCATGCTGTTGGCTTTCAGTTTGTGTTTGGACTTCACTATGAAGGAGGCATTCCATCTTCCCCAATACTAACCCTCCTAGGTAGGAAGGACCTTGGTCACCAATTCAGTTTCCAGAATGAAAACAAACTCAGTATGAAAAGGTGACTTTATCAAGGTCACAAGCAGTTCAATAGCCAAATGAGACTTGGGTTCTGAGTCACCCCTGATTCAGTATTTGGTAGCTGAAATGGGGGGGGGGAGCGCTGTGGAGGACAAGAAGAATGGGTGACAAGACCCTTGTTCACCTTCTCTTTCATCTTTCAATATTAAATAGACTCAATGCCCAGAAACATCGATTGTGGATAAAACGTCCTTTTTAAGTAAACAGCCTGAAATGAAGTGGTTAGTTATTGCTGAACACCAAGTAGCGTTTACACAATACAGTGGTCCCGTGCTAATTACGAGAGTTAGCCGACTGTGACCAGTAACAGGCTTAGGAATTCTACTCAACCTTAAAAAAAAAAAATCCAGAACTTTCCAATACCCAAGGAGGCTATTAGGGTTGGAGCTGAGATTGACATTTTTAAAAGCTGAACACCCATTCTGGGTGTGGATGTTCTTAAACATTGAAGCCCCCAGAACTCTTTATTTCCTTTTTCAATTTGGTGAGTAAAAGTAGTTACTCTAATTCTGCTTTATATCTCTTTGAGTCTTAACACTAAAGACAAGGGCTTGTATTGTATGATGTACAATGATCTGAGGGGTGCTCATCTCCTTGTAACTTCCCCTTGACACATCAAGAGATTGGGAGAGGAAACCTCTTGGCAGGAGAGGGAACAGAAGGGCCAGCAATAGGCCACCATCTGTCCAGTCATTGGTTTGTAAACTGAATTTTCCTTAAAAAAAAAAAGACATACCTATGTTGAAGGTTCTGTGAGCTGATTAAAACTTCTTTGCCTGTGGAGAGTTGGAATGTTGCAGATCAAGAAACGAAATTATCTTGGTCTAGGCATTTATCCCCCACCTCTGCATCTAACCTTTAGAATGGATTCTTAATAGATCACTACTAGTTCCCACCAACCCTAAGCAAAGAATGTCATCAGAGTAGATACGATGTCTCGTGCCTGTGATCCCTGCACTTAGGAGGCTGAGACAGAAGGATTACTGCAAGTTTGAGGCCAGCCTGGGCTACATGAACATGTATATCACACACATACATACATAATATATACATGAATGGTAGGATTTGAGACCTATAATATAATAGAGTATGCCCCACTTTGCTATTACTGGATGTCCCACCATTTTGTTTGGAAATGTCTTAATTCATGACTACTATTTGTTCTGTGACTGTAAAAGTTCATGTACCCACTTTCACAGTGAAGTATGTCATTTGTGGCAATCTGAATCTGTATTCCTGGCTGTGGTCACTCATGTTGGGCTCAGAGTAAACTCTTTAAAATATTTATTTATTTATAAACAAGAGAAAGAGAGAGAGAGAGAGAGAGAGAGAGAGAGAGGGAGAGAGAGAGAGAGGGAGAGAGAGAGAGCCACTTTAAAAGAACTCAAAATGTATGTGCCACTTTATACATCTGGTTTATGTGGGTACTGGGAATTGAACCCGGGTTGTCAGGCACTCTAGGCAAGTGTTTTGACCACTGAGCAATCTCTCCAGCTCCAGAGTAAACTCTTACTCCTGGAACAAGGGCTGCTTTGTATTGACAGGCTTTTCTCTCTGCTGTGTCCTTTCAACCCTCTTCATTGATCCATACTTTCTTCTCTGCTGGGAAGAACGACTAAAAAGTCCCTGTTACCCCAGTCTCCCCTCCTGATCTTTCACTCTACTTGGGCACCCACTGACCCAGGGGATTCAGTTAGGCAGCCCACCTCTGCACCCCATCTGCCTTCTCTGTCAGTTCTCTCCTCTCCTTGAAGAATCACAGAATTAGGAAAGACCAGAGGCAGTTGAGATCTTAATTTCTAACAGTAAGGCAGAAGCCTCTTTGCCCCTGACATAGGTTTTACTCTGTTGCTAACTTACTCTATTACCCTGGCACTTTGTTAAACCTCCCAAGTCTCACCTTCCCTGCCTATAAAATGTCTATTTTTTTCCTGTTGACACTCTGCATCACCCCTTTACACCAATAACTAATTATACATCTAGAAAAACCAGCTGCTGGGCTCAGGAGATGGCTCAGTAGATACGGTGCTGAGTTCAATCCCCAGCACCCATGTAAAATGTTGGCTACAGCACTGCTCGCAATCCCAGCACTGGAGAACCATAGACAGGTGGTCAAGCCTACTCCAGACCAGTGAGAGACCCTATCTCCCAAAAAAAAGTGGACGGTGTTCCTGAGGATAACATCCAAGATTGTCCTCACACACATACATACTCGTATGTGCTCATGCACCCATGCACACACACATAGACACACATGCCAAAAAAAAAAAAAAAGCCTCCCCATCTACATGTCATTTTCTATGCTTTCTTTGCCGAAAATGCGCCTCTCCTGGTGAACTTCTCACCCTTAGGAACCAGATCCCTCCTTTCTCTTCCAGCACATTCACACTGCATTGAGTTGATGTTTTTCTTTACATGTTTATTTATTCCATCAAGCTAAGAGACACAGCCTTCATCATTTCTTCCTCTTTTTCCTTGTACCTAGCTCATTGCCAGACCCATATAAAGTTTTCTAATACTTATGGAGTGGCTAAGTATCCTATCAACGCTCGCACAACCCAGTGTGTTTCTGTTCCTTTGTCTCTTCCATGACAAGGTACACAGTGTGTCTCTGCAGAAGCTAACATGGTTCTGATATTAGAGAATACCTGAGTCAGTCTGTTTGTCTATCTGTCTCCTCCTTGGGCCTGGGCTTCTATTTTTAATCTCTTGCCATAGTTCTGATTCATATTAAAAGCCATATCAATTTACTCTTGGAGAACAAACAGAAATGAGTCTTACAAATGATACTTGATGCAATACTTAATGCATTATTCACTGCAAGTTTTCATTTCCTCCAAGTCCACAAGAAAGGCTTTTCTTTGTTATATCTACAGAGGTAATTTTGCTTTAAAATGTCAAGAGAATGAATGGGGTTGGTTAATGATTAATCTTTCTTCTCAAGTGATAGTCAGCATTCCATTGGCCTCCACACTGGTTACTCTTCTACAACAGCTAGACCAAATTCATTATACAACTGACTGGTCAGGAACTGCTTAATCATTAGCATGTAAATTACTACAAACAAAAAACAGGTGATGACTTCCCTTCCTTTAGGTCACAGAGTTGGGGGAAGTCAAACACATTTCTGTTTAACAGAATTCATTTTGAGGATACTCTAGCTAGCCATGAAAGGGTTAGATTTTGGTGGTTTGAATCTCTGGCTATTTTTAAATGCAGTCTATTTTAGAGGCAAACTTGAAAAACACTGTAGTACGGAGTTTAAAGGTAAACCCCAGAAAAGCATCCGTTCTCCTGCTTATCACGTGTATTAGGAGATTAAGGGTTCTAGATAGAGCAGGCTGATCCACTTCAGCACTGTGGGCAAGAAGCTGGGGGTTGGAGAGAATGAGAAGCAACCATGGTCATGAAAGTATTACACACCCTCTTTCTATCAGGAGGAACTTCCATCTTCCATAATGACCCTGCCCCCCCCCCAAGACATCCTCAAGGAATTTGAATCTTGGTGGCCTCTTGACACCCAGATTGGCCACCTCCCTGCCACATCTAGCCAGCCTGCTCTCCCTGCCAGACCCATCTCTCCTGGTGACCTGGTGTGTTTCCCTGCTCCTTGGTACCGAGGCACATTGGGCCAATGCCAAGACCACAGCTGGGCAGCTTCAGGGCACCCTCTGCTCCCCTCACAAAGATCATTCTTCTTCCTGCTGGGCCTTCTCAGCATCTGAGGTGCAGATTCAGGAGGACCCCTACCTAGCACTCTTATAACTGTGAGCCCCTACCCCATGCTACTCTTCATCTGATATTCACACTAAAAACTAATTTGCAACCAACCAAAAAGCAATCAAGCCAAACACAGGTTAGGCCAAACTGCCTGCCCTGCCTGCCTCTGTGCACACAAACCTCCTACCATTCAAGTGCCCTAGCCCATCATGTCTGAAGCCCCAATTCCTTGCAACTCCCCAAAGTGCAGCAGGCCCCACCATTGGCCAACCCAGAGTTCACCTGAGGAGACACAGATGGTAAAACAAAATCCAACCTCAGTTATTCCCACTGCATTTACAAGAAAAATCACTTGTAATACCATGTGGGTGGATTTTCCCACTCACCACAAGCAGTCAGTTCTGCAGTAATGGCTCCTAGTTGAATTCCACTCTGGTACCTCCTATTTGGAAGTCAGACTCCACAGTTAAGGGTTCAGTCCCATAAAGCTGCACTGCACTTTAAACACTAGGTGTCTTGGGATTTCTGGTTGGGCAGCTATAAATCAGGATTTCGTAGACCCATACACTGGGTTAGAGTAATTTGCTAGAGTAGCTCACAGAACTCAGGGAAATATTTGTTTTTCAGGCTCACCAGTGTGTTGTGAGAACATTTCCAAACATAAAGGTGAAGTACTGCATAGGACGAGATATGAGAAATGGGAAGGCCTTCACACTCTCTGCCTACACCACCCTCCAGAAATCACCACATATGTGTGCAGCCTTCAAGAAGTTTTCCAAACCCTGTCCTTCTGGGTTTTGATGAAGACCTCACTGAATAAACAAGACTGAAGCATGACCACAGTACGGAGATGTGTTTGAACAAAACGATATGATCTGCTGCTAATTGAGAGAGGAAGCCCAGCCATGCCCATCTGTCTGTATTCTTGCTGGCCTCACTGTATAGCTCTCCTTCCTCCAGGGTATGGGCAGGACTCTGAAGTGGAGTATGATCTGTCAGACAAGGTAGGTCAACTCCCAAGTTCACCCTGGCATACTTCCCATTTCAATCTTTGTATTTAAAAAATTGATATTAGGTCAGTTCTGTCAGTCCTTCAGGGTCTCATGTACTCTGCATGACCTTAAAAGAAAAAAGAAAAAAAGTTTTCAGATTATGGCAGTGGTTACACCACCCCAAGGTGATGCTGGTCTCCTCAGAGAGCATTTTATCACTCTGATGTCCAATCTTAGTCAACACAATGTCACCACTATACTGTCTGTAAATATGTGTGTATCTCCACTTATAGACTATCCATGCAATATTTATAATATATAACTATATCATGCCTGTAATATGGTCAAAAGATCACAAATTATTTTGCATATGTTTCATTTCACCATTTATTATAATTCTTTTTTAATTTTTTTTCTTTATTATAATTCTTTATAGTAGTTATTATTTCTGCTTTATAGATCTTGTGACTGATATTCAGAGAGGTTAAATGTCACCTAGCTAATAAGTGACATAGCTAAAAATGTGAACCCGGATCAATTTGACTCTAATGTTCCTGCTCACTCAATCTCAAAGTATTGATTTATGCAAAATAGAGCTTTCCCCACTCTCATGACTTTCACCTAGAAACCTGAAATGGAACTAGCTTTGCCAACCTAGTGAGGTAAGTGGGGGTTTAGGAAGAGCTCTTTAAATAGAGAACAGAACAAGCCAGGATCAGCAGTTTGGTTCCCTCACAGAGGCAGAGATGTGCGCTCAAGCTTTCAAGGACTTAAGTAAATTAGAAGTACATGGGGGCTGAGAGACTTGATGATTTGCTAAAGGCCATACAGCTGGTGAATGACATGGTCAGGATTCACAACCAAATCCACACGTACACTCCCAGATGCAGGAAGCAGCAGGCCAGCCAGTCCAAGATATGGCTATTGTGTTGTCATGGCGACTGAGTGGCTGGTCCTGGGATGAGCTGAGGCAGGTGCAAGAACGGAGGGAAGAGGGCTCGTTGCAGTTCTAACAGCATTATCACTGGCACTTTATACTTGTGTACAATAAAAGGAAAGTACTAAATAATTAGTAAGTGATAAATAATAAAAATAAATTAACAATAGGAAGGCAGCTAAGGCATTCAGGGACAGCCCTATGGTTGAGGTCCCTAGAATGCAGCAAATCCTTGCACTCAGCTAATGTGGAGATTATTTAGATAAAATAATGCTGGATTAGAAAGGATAGAAATAAAGAAGGGACCATCAATAATATTTCTGTACATGTGCATGTCTGAATGTCAAAAATGATAGTCAGGGAACTCGAGGTGCTGTTATTGGCTCTAGACGAGTCTAACAGTCTCTGTGTGGTCCTTTTTTCTTGTTTTCCCATATTTTGCATTCTTTTAAAATATGAAACAATTTTAGATCTTTAGTAGAGTTATAAAAATAACAGTGTAAAGAACTGTCATAGTCATCATAGCCCTTTCACTTCCCTAATTGATAATATTTTACCTCATTTGCCTCTGTGTACATCTGTACTACTCTACCTAACTCTGAGGATAACTCGAGGTGTTTCATCCCTTTCTGCAGAATGTCTCCATGTGTATTACCCAAGAACAAGGACTCTCTAATTTAATCACACTATGATTATCAAGGCATTACTATTGGTAGAATGTAATTACCTAAGTTACAACCCTCATTCATTTGTTTCCAATTACCTGACAAATAACATCTCTGGAAAAAGTGAATCCTGGTTCAGGGTCAAAATCAAAGATCATACCTAGTATTCAGTTGTCATGACTCTGTCTTTTTAGTCCCCTTTAATTTCAGGATGATTTCACTTTTTCTAAAAATAGCCTTTTCTCAGAACAGTTTTAGGTCCATAGCACAATTGAGTGAGAAATACAGAGTTCCCATATCCACTCTGGGTCCTTCCTCTCTCAGCTACCCAATTGCCAACACCTCCATAGAGTGGAACATTCAATAAACACGAAGAGCCATCACTGAAAGGTCATTAACACCCAGAGTCCACTCTTGTTTTCACAAACATAGTGATAGGAATCCACCTCCCTGTCCTCGCCAAATCCTCTGCACACCACCTATTCTCTCCTCCCTGCTCACTTCTGAGAACCTTTTGTCCTTCTTTCTCTCTCCATAGCTTTCCCAGGCTTGTCATAGAGCTGGAATCCTACAATAGGTACACCTTTCAGATGGACTTATTTCACTCAGTAACATGCATTTCACTTTCTTCTGTTTTGATGGCTTAATAATTCATTTCTTTTAGTACTGAATAATAACCTACTGTCTGGCTACATCACAAATTGTTTGCCCATTCACCTTCTGCAAGACATCTTGGTCAATTGTGAGCCTGAGAAAATATGAGTGAAGCTACTATAGACATGCATGTGTAGGTATTTGTATGGATAGAAGTTTTCATCTCACTTGGGCTAATGTCAAGGAGTGTGCGAGCCATGGAGTAGGAGCATATCCACTTCTTTTACATAGCTTCCCTGCTGTCTTCCAAGGTAGCTACATTTTGCATTCCCACCACCAATAAAGTTACTCCATACTTCACCAGCATTTTGTGTGTTGTCATTAGTGTCCGTCTTAGTCATTCTAGTAGTGTACAGTGTTCATGTTACTTCATGTGATGCAGACTCAGCTTTCTTTTAGTCATTTATCACTACTAGTGTATAAATTAAGCTTTTCTTAAAGCTGAATGGCATCAGTTATTTTTCTGAGTCATTTTCAACTCAGAGTCTGTGTCTGTATTTCAATATGTAGTAGTGTCTCTGGGCCATCCAGAATGTGTTGGCCACACATGCCGCTGAGATGAACCTCTAAACCATGCACAGTTATGAGCAGAAAGGATTTATTGAAGTTACAGTTCCAGAGGAAGTTCCATAATGGTGAAAGAGCTGGCCCCCCTTTTTTACAGTTCAAGCAGAGAGAGAAAATCCATCATCAGCACCACACATACAACAGCAAACAGGCAGAGGTAAAGGAGAGATTTCCTCCCCCTTTATATAGCCTTAGGGTGGGGTCTTGCAACTGTGGGACCCTGCTGAGAGGCACAGATTACATAGGGTTGAAGGAAAGTTGAGACTGGCCTAGAATCCCGATAACCTCATCCTGAGACCAGCAGGAGTTTGGCTGACTCCTTCCCTCCCCAACCTCCAGCCACCTGGCAGGCCCCAACAAACCCCTGGCAATTCAAGGCCTGAGTTTACTGGAATTCACATAATTCAGCTATAAAATGATAACAAGGCCCAGGCTAGGAGAAAGTCCTTCCAGCTTATCTATGCAGCTGGCCCCTTCTAATCCTTTCATGAGACATCCACAGACCACCCTGCCCCTGCCAATCCCCTTGCCACTTATCCCCCTGCCTCTCCTTTTCCTCCTAAATAAAAACACCTTCCCCAAATTAATAAATAAGCTGTTCACTGCAACTGTCTCCTGAGGGTTTTTTTCCTCTCATTGGTGCACGGCTATCCCAAGACTCTGTTCGCCCAGCTCCATGGATGAACCATGGTGTTAGTGTACAATGACCCCCTAAGTAATCCACTGACCATAGCAACCATTTCCCAGCCTTGTTGACTCCCTGGGTCTCTGGATTTCCTTCCTGCACTGATCTCCCAGGAAGGGATGCTTGTTTCTAGCTCCCTTTTAAATCTTTTTAAATCCTGCCTCCTGTTGAGAGGGCCACCTTCCTGTAAACAACCTCCGAAATGCATTCATGGCTACTAAACTGGTCAAGTTGAAGACAAAACTTAACCATCACATACAGCGATGGCACATTTCTGCCTTTTACAACATAAAAATCTTAGCTCAAGGCGCATATCCCTGAACCTGGAGCCGTACTGGCTACAATAATGATTCTACCATAATGGGGTTGGTTATGTACCAAACTCGTCCCTAGTGGGGTGACCTCCTTCCTTAACCATGACTAATATAACTAGCTGAATCTTTTCCCAAGTTGGAGCTAAGTACTGTTCAACTACCTACATAGTTCAATATGACACCTGAAGAATGCCCCAGAGACAGCAGCAGGACATTCACTCAACACCCACATTCTGGATGGCCCAGAGACACAACTGCATATGGAAATACAGACCCAGACTCTGAGTTGAAAATGACTCAAAAGAATAAAAATACCAGCCAGCTCTAGGAAAAGCTTAATTAATGTATACACTGGTATTGATAAATGACTAAAAGAAAGATGAATCTGGATCACACTCAGTAACATGAAATTAACATTTCAAGTATTAACAAAGTATCATGTCATAGCTTAATTTTCAAATTGAAGCAAGTAACCATTTTAAGAATTGTTATTTTAGATAAGACTCGGGCCAGGGGCATGAAAATCAGAAGTAATACGAACATGCCAGGAAATGCAGGTGTCTGCATAGATTAAGTCAGGAAATCAATAGAATAAACATAAATTCGATTACAGCTGGCTTTTGATAAAGATATACATAGAATATTCTCAGCTTTTGGACCCCTCTGGTCTACATACAAGCATGGTTACTGTTGTTGCAGCACAAATGGTCATAGCAAGGCACACTACACAGCTGGACTTCCTTCCTGAACCTCACAAATGCATTCAATTGTTCCAATTAAATTGTATCCAAGCCAGCTCAACCTAAATGATAACATTTCCGACTCTCAGGGGGCATTTGTCCTATTTATTTCAGGTCAATTTGAGGAGAGCAAACTTCTCATAGCAGTTTCTTATTTTGCTGGGAGCAGAATGTTCAATAAAGGACATCCAACTTAATTAGCACATTAACATAATCACATCAAGGGTAAGCTCAGAACTTGACAGGAAGAAATTGGGTAAATCAATGTGAATGATTTCAGCCCTGTGCTTTATAATTAGGTAAAAAAAGGGATAGTTTAAAGGCTGTCTCAGGTATTTACTATGCTTGTTTCTACTTTAAGAGGTCGGGATTGTTGACACCAAACATGCATATTATTCCTATTTAAATGACAAAAATTGAACACATATTTTCTATTAGAGACACCCTTTTGATCTTCTGTTTTCAATGGAGAATTTTCTTTTGCTTTCAAAAGCATTCATAATGCTACAATGAGGTGTTTTATACATGAAAACAGGTGATGAGCTAATTTCAAGAGCTCAGAACACAAGAGACATAACAGATGTCAAGAAGTCATTGAAGGGCTGGAGAGATGGCTTAGCGGTTAAGGCACTTGCCTCCAGTGCCTAAGGCCCCGGTTTAATTCCCCAGGACCCACATAAGCCAGACCCAAAAGGTGGTGGCCCTGGCGCTCGCTCTCTCTCTCTCTCTCTCTCTCTCTCTCTCTCTCTCTCTCTCTCTCTGTATCTCTCTGCTTGAAAATGAATAAATACAATATTAAAAAAAAAGAAGTCATAGAAAATGTCTAGATTCTACCCTATCTTTTATTTTTTTTTTGCCAGAATTTTTGTTGTTGTTGATTGTGGCTTTCAGAGACACAAGGTCTCATGTAGCCCAGGTTAGCCTCCAGCTGAGTATGTATCTAAGGATATCCTTGAACTCTTTATCCTCCTACCTTTACCTCTCAAGTACTGTGATTATAAACACATGGCACTGTGCCTTATCTTGTGCCAGAATTCTTCATGGATTTCCCATTCTCACTCAACCAACTTAGGTGTAATTATAGGTCACTTTTTAGAGGAAATATTGAGATATAAACAAGATATCACAAAGTGTCAGAAATTAATTGAAGAGATCAGGTCATAATCAAGGAAAACCTTATGTGTCTGATGCTAGTTTTGTGACCATTTGGAAGTTGACAAGTAAAACACAGATTATTTGGAAGGCAGACACTAGAGTGCTTATGGATGCTGGTATTGGTGTCACACAAACTTGCACCTGTTGTGATCCTGAATCTTCATTGTCGGCTTGATAGGATTTACAATCAACATAGAAACACACCTCTGGGTGTGTCTATGAAGGTTTTTCCAGAAAGATGTAACTGAGCAGAGAAGACCCTTCTTGAATATGGGTGGCATTGTTCCATGGACAGGAGTGCAAGACTGAATTAAAAGGAGAAAGCAAGCTGAGCATCTCTCTGCTACCTGTCTGCACATGCAATGTGACCAGCCACCTCACCCTCCTACTTCCATGTCTCACCTGTCATGATGGGTGGTATCTCTGTGAGCTGTAAGGTGAAATAAACCCTTCCTGCATCAAGGTGCTTCTGGTCAGATACTTGGTCACAGCAATGAGAAATGTTGCTAATACAGCCACCCACTTGCTGTGAGGTCCTGTACAGTTTGCTTGACCTGTTTCCTCATATGTAAAATGGAACCAGTAGCAATGAGGTCATTGTACTGTTGTGGAAGTCAAGATACCAGAGGCACACAGTACACTGCTTATAGATGCCCACTCATTACGATGATAATGGGGTGGCCTCCAGGATGGTTGCGGCTTTTGAAGATAAACCTGCAGATGGGCACTGAGTGGCTCTGCTCAGACAGGGACTTGGGAGACTCATGGCTGCCTTCATGCCTCACTAAAGGAAACCACAGGACACACTCATGATGGCTGTATGTCTCACCTGCTTGCTTCACCTGCTTGCATTTCTATGGGCTTTGGCTTCACAGGTGCCAACAGCCCTTAGACTTTCCTTCCTCTTTGGACTTGGGGTTCTTTCCCATTCCTATGCCAGAGGAACTTTCCTTCAGGGCTCAGTTTCTACTTTTTCCACCAATTTTCCTCTCTCCCCAACCTGAATGAAGCCAAGCTTTCTCCTGACCTTCCACTGCACTCTTATAGGGCCGATTCATTTCACTATCGCCATGGCTGTCTGTACTACTGTCTGAGCCATTTCTTTTTACCAAACAGTAAACTTCTGAATGACAAAGACTGTGCCAGTTTCTACATCCCAGCCAGGTGCTTTACAGGCTCAGGGATGTACTGCTCACTAATAACTCACTTTCCCTGAGACCGACTTCTCACCAGTCCAATGTCTGGTTGTCCTACATGACCCAGGGTGTGGGCTAACTGGGTTTAGAGAAGACACAGATGCTATGGGGAAGTTATTTTCTGTCTTGTGTCTAAAGAAACAGAGAAAGATGGATGGAAAAAACAGAAGGAAAAAGACACACAAAATCAGAGGTGGGAGAACTGTTCATATATCTGATGGCTTTCTGGCTCGGGGGGCCATCCCTGGCACTCAGTGTCACAGCATCTCTGAGCTCATCCATCATGAAGTACTTTGGCCACTTGAATTTTTCCTCTTTATTGCAACCAGAAAGTTTTCATTGAGACATGTATACACTCAATAGAAATGGGGACTTTTCCTTGTGAAATAGATGACTTTTTATCACAAAATCAGTTTTGAGTTACGTCATTCAGGTGGTCTCTTCTATCTTGGGCTGTAACAAGAAATGTTCTTACTTCTTGCTTTGCACAAGCTTGTATTTTAAGCATGGTGGAACTCTGTACTGTTATGTGAACAGAGTATTTAAGAGTCGTTGGAGACGGGAGCTGACACACCTCTACAGCCTCAAAGTCAAACAGAGCTCTTAACTGACTCAATGAGTGCCAAGGGCATGGAAGAATCCATTTTTCTTTCCTTGTGATGTAGGTTCTCTACAGTTAAACTTTTGAAACACTGTGTTTGATTCTGCCCATATTGGCACCTTTAGAGAATGCAGGCCTGCTGTGGAAGAAAGATCTTTTCCAAAAGCAGCATCAGGAGTTGAAAGAGTCTGGTTTCTCCTTAGCCAATGTTCTTGGGGTTGGGGAATTCTCAAGTATTATCAACTAGACAAATATTTTGCTAGTGTTAAACACAGGAAATTAACAACATGAGCATTTATTAATTCAAAGACTGTTTTGTGTGTGTGTGTGTGTGTGTGTGTGTGTGTGTGTGTGTGTGTTCATGTGTGGGTGTATGGATGTGTAGGCCACATGTGGAGGTCAGAGGTTGATATGTGATGTCTCTCTGGATCCTGCACCATCTTATTTGCTGAAGTAAGTTCTCTCAGTTGAATTCAGGGCTCACCAATTTGCCTAGTTTTGCTAGTCAGCGTGCCCTAGTGTTCCCATCTCTGTTTCCCAAATGCTGGGATTATATACAGGCCACCACACCATCTCAGCATTTTATGATACAGGGAATCTGAACACAGCAGGCACTGTATCCACTGAGCCTTAGCCCAAGTAAGAAAAAGTTCAATATTACTAATGCAGAAGAAGAGACCATAATGTGAGAAAAATACTGACATTGCTTGGAATGGGACATAGCACAAACTTTCTCTTTTTCTAGGCCAAGTGTTTGCTGAAATGTTTAAGTTTTCTAGCAGTTCAGGATAGACTCTGAAACAATAAAAGCTCAAACTGAACAGCACACGTCCACCGTGCTTGCTCTCTCATGCATACATTACTCACCATGGAAAATTCTAATGCTTATTGGGAAATTTCAAGAGGAAAACAAATGCTAAAACAAGTCACCTCTTACTGACCAGACATTCTGTTCCCAGAACATTGTACACACTATTGACCACAGCCTCAGTTACTCAGAAGGAGGGACTTTCTCAGTGCGTCTTTGCATCTGGAGAAATTCAAGTCCAATATCATGCAATGAGTAGAGGCTCAAGCAGGGTTCACATGCAGACTGTTTCCTACGCCTTGCCAACCCAGTGAGAAGACAATATGTTGTGTTTTATTTAAACTCTTTTAGTTTCCGTGAAGGGTGTCCTGATCCACTCAGGGCTTCTTATTATAAATAGACTAGTAACATAAACTCTTTTGTAAAAAAAATTATTTATTTACTTGAAAGATTAAGTATGGTCACACCATAGCTTTTGCCTGCTGCCAACTAACTTCACTTTGTGCTTGTGATTTACGTGGGTATTGGGGAATCAAACCCATGCAGGTAGGCTCTTTGACCTACCTTTGACCAGGTAAGCAGCTTTAACCACTGAGCAATCTCCCAAGCCCATAGTAACATGAACTCATAACCAAGTGAACAGATGTCATTTATGTCCACTTCACCTTCATAGACAACAGGGAGTTCCTACCTCAGTGAGGATAGCTTCCCTCAAGCTCCTATTATGGGTTAGAACAATGTGTCAGTTACTTTTTCATTATTGTGAACAAATATCTGACCAATAGCAATTTAAGAAAGGGAAGGGTTTATTTTTGTTTTACAGTTTTTTTCATATTTAACTTTTATTTATTTATTTTCAAGCAGAGAGATACAGACAGAGAGAGAATGAGAGAGAGAGAGAGAGAGAGAGAGAGAGAGAGAGAGAGAGAGAATATGGGCACACCAGGGCAGCCACTGCAAGTGAACTCCAGATGCATACACCACTTTCTGCAGCTGGCTGTCATGGGTACTTGGGAATTGAACCCTGGTCCTTGGGCACTGGAGGCAAGCACCTTAACTGCTGAGCCATCTCTCCAGCCCTGGCTTACAGTTTTGAGGGGAAGTTTCATGGTAGGCCAGAGCAAGAGCAGAGCTAGTCACATCCTTGCATTAGCAGGGAGAAAATAGAGCAAACAGGAAGTGGGGCCAGACTAAAGAGAATCTCAAAAATCCACCCCCAGTGACCCACTTCCTAAGGCAAGGCTCAAGCTCTTAAAGGTTCCACAACCTTTCCAAGTGGTGGCAGTAACACAGGACAAAATTCCAAACCCATGAGCACATAGGGACAACGGCAAATGGTAATGGTAGTGGATGTCATCAGACCATTCTGTGCTAGTATGAAAGTGTGCCCACCACACCACAGAGCCATATGAAAGAAGCTCCACACCCTCCTTACAGTTTTCAAGAACAAACTCTGGCGGCTGTGAGAAACGGCAGGGCTATTCCTGTTAGCACTTGGTAGACAAAATTAAGAAGCCAGAAATCTTCTGTTTGCTATCTAATAATATTAATGCTATGACTCACAGGAAAAACATGGGACAAAAGTAGAAATGTTTAGTCCTTCAGGCTCCACATGAGAGGAATGCAAGCTGGAATGAACCTAGTCAGACCTGAAGTCAAGCCTGACCCTGGTATCCAAAGCCTATGTCTTGGGAAGTCACTGACTCCTTCCAGTGTTTGCTTCCTTGCCTGTGTCATTGAGCCATTCCTGCCAGCCTGAGTTACTTTAAGAACTAAATGCTATAGTTAGAATGAAAGCCTTCCCAGCTGGAAAGGTGGGTGGGTGGCTCCTTCCCTCTGCTGAGCTCAGATGTATTTGTTATTCACATGTACATTTCTCATCCTAC
Organism: Zapus hudsonius; assembly: GCA_004024765.1. Classification (NCBI taxonomy): domain Eukaryota; kingdom Metazoa; phylum Chordata; class Mammalia; order Rodentia; family Dipodidae; genus Zapus; species Zapus hudsonius. Next base: position 112,631 of record PVHP010000324.1, on the reverse strand, counting down.
ACTTTGTGATTATATTTTGCCCTTTGTCCCATCCAGGGCCTGAGTTGTTTATGAGCAGGGAGAGTGACATATTCATTCCTGTTTTTCAAAGCCTGGAACCCAGGATAATGGTGGTCTCTCATGAGTACATGAATCGGTAAGGGTGGGTGGATGGATGTTATAAACATCACTGTGGTGCAGTGTTGAGTGATATATGGGAAGTAACACTGGTTGACATCATATAACTGGCTCTTCTCCCACCTGGGATGCCAAAGCCACCCATGTTCCAGTCCTGCCCCCTGCTCCCATCATTCCAGGCTTCATCCTGAAGGATTTCTTGGCCATCTTTCCACCTCCTTTCCAAGCACTGACACAGTGATTCCATTTTGGAATTATTGTCTCAGTTCACAGCTTGGACTCAACCCTCATTACCACCACCTGCCTAGATCCAGTGGTTCTCAAAGTCAGATATCTGCAGAGCTTGATAAAGCACAGGGTTTCTTTGCTTCCTTCCCAAAGGTTTTGACAAAATAAAGGGTGGGGAGGAACCGGAAATTGACATCCGATGGGTTCCAAAGAGAAGCTGATGCTGCTAATCTGCAGTCCCCACTGGAACCACGCCAGTCCAGGCTGTCTCTCTTACAGGGGTTCCTTTCTGGGAACTGGGGGAGGCAGGTGGCAGGCACCCCCATGATGCTTTAGAGCAGTAAGAATATGCTTAGCAGTTAGCTGAGTGGCTCACCTCCCAAGCTTTGGATCACCAGGGTTTTATAGATGAACTTTTATTTAAATGCTAGGTTTGAATGGTTTTTCACAGGTTAAGTCTATTTTTTAAATATTTTATTTATTCATTTTCAAGCAGAGAGATACAGAGAGAGGGAGAGGGAGGGAGAGAGAGAGAGAGAGAGAGAGAGAGAGAGAGAGAGAACACACACCAGGGCCACCACCTTGTGGGTCTGGCTTATGTGGGTCCTGGGGAATTGAACCCCGGGACCTTAGACACTGGAGGCAAGTGCCTTAACCACTGAGCGATCTCTCCAGCCCCTCACCAGGGTTTTAATCCACTGGTTTCTAGAAACACGGCAGTCAGGGGTGTGCTGGGGAATTTTAACAATAGCCCGTTGAGGCTGTTGAGGAGGGGGCAGGCATGTGGGTTTGCTAATTTTTCTAATAAATTATGTAGTAAACACTGTAGCCAATTTTTAGTGACTAACTTGATGCTGATTGGCTCATAAAAATCCTGAAAATATAACAATAGGCTTTCAAGAGCAGTCTCAGCAGACGACTCTAGCATACCACTGCCTGGGTCCCCAGCCTGCTCCAGTCTGCTTTGTCACTACCCCATTCCCACAGGCATCCTCTCCTCCTTTTATTCCTTGATCCTTTCTTACCGGCTTTCTTGTTCCACATCACCCAGGTTCAGGTATTCTCTCTGTCCTTTTCTGTGCCTGGCCTGGCCTGGCCTTTCTTGGTCTTGGCCTCGGCTTTACAAAGTTGCTCTGATCTCTTCACCATCCTATATGCTTCTCTGCTCCTCCTCTCCTGGCTCAGGCCCCACTTCTCCATCACACAGCCCTCTAATGCATGGAAATCTCACACAGTAAAAATGAATGGGATCAGAGTGGGTCCTCTCCACGCTGGGTTCATGGATGGTTCTTAAGTCCTCTCTCTGTTTCCAAATCCAAAGGGAGAGACCCACAGAGGAAGCTCACTGTTGGAAAATGCTGAGGAGCTGCACTAGGGTGGGAGTTGGAGCTAATCAAAGCACAGACTTAGCTTTGCTGCTCTTGCAGCTGCTGTGATGGTCTATAAAGATGCCCAAACCTCAGGAGGGACGGACAGAGCAGGGCTATGCTTCTGTGTTACAGAGAAAAGCTGCCTAACGGTGATTAAGCCTTCTGAGACAGAACTTAATAAAAATGCCTTTGCTGCTGGTTTCCATGGTTGTCCTGGGAAGAGAGTGAATACATTTATGAGAAACACAAAGGGAGGTCTCACAGCTTGGGCAGTGTGAAAGACATATTCCTTCTACTATTGGCTCCCATCGTTTTAGTGCCCCAGAGCCTCTCTGAATTGGTATGGGGGGGGGAGGGAAATGTCCTTCCAAAACCTGAGCAGGTTTGACCTAGGACATGAGGAAGATCCTGTTCTGCACATGCGCTCTCGGCTCCTTCTGAGACAACTTGCTGGGAGAAAGGTCGTGGGGGAAATCCTATCATGAGCTTCTAGGTTCAGGTAAGCCCTTCTCCTTTTAGGGTCTTTGGCCTTGAAGAATATGCCATAGTGATTTCCACCTCTCTTCCCAGCCATAGTCAGGTGTGCTAGTCAGGGTTTCCTTTAGAACATAATCAATATGTAATATTATATTATAAAGGGGATTTATTAGATTGGCTTACAGGATATGGGAAGGGCAGCTGCTGGCAGGCTGGAGAGTTGGAGACCTGGATAGGAGAAGAAGGCTGGATGCCTCAGCTGTCCCAATCTGGTTGTGAAGGCCTGGAGGATTCCTGGAGAGCCGCTGGTGCTCAGTCTGCATTGGACATTGATGAAGCTGGGTTCCAATATCCTTGAGGGATGACAGCACCAGGATAGGTGCACGTGCCAGTGAGCAGCCAAGCAAAGCCCTGTGTTCTCTCAGAGATCCCTATGTAGTCCACCACTGGAAGAGCTGCCCTCTCTGGCATCCTCCACCAATCCTTCCTCCATCAGTCATTCCTGGAAATCCCCCCACATCCCACTCAATGGGGTGTGTCTCTTACTTGTTTCCTAACTGTTGACAGTAGAGTTTAACTATCGTCCCAGGTAAGCAGGTCCTGTCTCAGCTGCATTGTGGGAGAAAGAACAAGAAAGGTGGATGTTGTGGCACAGAAAGAACCCAAGCAAAAGCGGCTTGTGGAGGAATGGGTTTATTAGGCTTATGAACTCGAGGGGAGACTCCATCCTGGCAGGGAAAACGATGGCATGAGCAGAGGAGTGGACATCACCTCCACCACAGCACTGGAAATAGTGGCAGGAAGGTGTGCCAAACACTGCCAAGGGGAAGCTGAATTATAACCCTCATAAGCCCGACCCTGACAACACAAATCTGGTGAGGTTCTAATTCCTGAAGTGCCATCAGCTGAGGATCGATCACTGAAAACACATTCATTTGTTTGTGGGGACACCTGGATCAAACCATGACAGTAGAGAAGAGGCATGATGGCAGCAATGGGGACTGATGGAAAACTGGGAAGTCTTGAGTTTGAATCCCATCTGTGTCTATATTTCTCTGAGGTCCAGATCCCAAACAGTCATTGCTTGAATTTACCAGTGTCTCCAGTGACTTCATATTATCACTCTCTCTCCCTCTACCTGCTTCATGAATCATATCCTTTTGCCTCGAAACACAACTGATACAAGAGTTCCAACTTCCTTAACCTCTCTGAGCCTCAGACTCCTCATCAGTAAGATGGGCATCACAGGAATAAGAGGCTCAGTTTGTTGAAGAGAATGTTAATATATGCAATGCTTATGTCTCCAGGTGCCTTCAGAGAAGCTTCACTTCTGTCTAAGAGTTTCTTACCTTTACTGTGGCTCAAAAGGAATCCTTGATTCTGCACCTCCCATCCCTCCTTGATCACAACTGGTTCTCTTATCACTCAGTAGCACCATCATTCTCTTAACTTCCCTTGCTGAAACCCCTGTGTCCTCTCTGTGGTTTACACTCCACACAGAGCTCTTCTCCTATCAAAACCTTCACCTGTACTCCGACGCTCCAAGTCACCTGGATGAGAAATAGTCGTTTCCCTTCTACTCTCCTTCATCCTTCATCACCTTCAATGGCAGAATCCAACAACCGTGTCATGTGCTGCAGTCCATACACCCAGCTGCTAACCATGGCCCTGTCTTATCTCCTCTTTCCCCATCTGCTTGCTCTGCCTCCACCATCATCACACTGACCCCTGACTGCCCTCTTGCACAGAGGGCACCTGGCTTTTGTGTAAGCTGTGCTATGGTAAGCCCACTCATTTTCCTAACAGTCGTGTCTTCAGCCTCTGACACCCTGGACACACCACCTGGAAAGAGCACCAGCAGCCTCTGCCTGCCTTGGTGCTCTGCTCTTCTTCCTCACAGCGCTCTTCCTCCCAAGGAGCCCTTCGTTGCTTGTGGGGTGGTCCATAAGGATAAGGACTTTGAGTATTTTTTTTTCTGCTTTGCCCTCAGCTGCGAAATAGACCTCTAATACACCGCAAGTACGTGCAGGATGCATGAGTAATCCAGCAAGAACAGTGCCTGAATCATGATATGATAACATGTCCAATAAGTATGAGTATGACTCATAATGCTGCCTGACCACTTTTGTATTTTCCCAGAGGAAGAGAGTTCTCGATATTATTAAATGGAATATCTCAAGGAGTCTTTTGATTCTTCTGAACAAACCACCTACCACATCTTTGCTGAATATGGCTTTTCTGAATAGGGCAATCAGATGAGCTGGAATGAGTGATGGGAGGCTTCCTAGTATGTATCACAGGAGCAAATAATCTTCCTAAGGTTTGTAAGCTTAGAGAGAACAGCAGCCTGAGAGAATGCTAAGGTGGCAGAAATACACCTACCTGCTAGGGCAGCCCCAGGGATAATAGACCTTCTCCTCCTAATTAAAGAAGCTGTGAAGGGGTAGAGAGACTCTGAAAGGAGAGTTCTATAACTGCAGAGAAAGCTGGCTGTAACTCTGCTGCCTTTGAGAACAATATCTGTCATTGTCAGTGAAAAAGACAAGACTGAACATTAGTTCATTCAGCATGTAAAATAGGAAAAAAAAAGGGAACATCTTGTTTGAACACTTACAATTATTTCAAGTACCACTGAAAAACCTTGGGAAAGAACTTAAAACAGTCAATCACCTGGAGGAAAATCCGTCTGGTTTTCAATTGCATTTTGACCTAAAAATGAAATGAAGCCTCTGGAATAAGGTTCTGAGTACTTCTGTCTCCTCAGCTGTCCTCTGCAAGGATGGTAAGTACTTCCTGCCTCCTGCAAGAATTCAGGCTGAAAGCAGATGCTGCTGTGACCCTCACACCCGCTGGGAGGAAGCCTCAAGCAGCATCTCACCTTGGAGCATTAACCTAGGATTCTGGAAGGCTCGTCTGCATCCAACAATGACATCTATCCTAGTGATTAGCCTAACTAAGCCAGTTCTCAAACACAGGCTATCCCTGCCCTCCCCATGATACTCAGCATAACTGACAATGTTTTAGGTTACCACCTCAGAATTGGGGTGACTGGCACACAGTAGGTAAAAACTAGGGTGCTGTTGAGCTTTGCACAATGGCTATCTGGTCCAAACTGTCAAATATAGTGGCTGAGAAACCCTCATCTCAGGGCTGTATTGACCATAATTGCCTTTAGGATGGTGTTCAACCTCAATCCCAGTCCATAAACTTGAGGCAAAGTCTGGGACAAGGTCTCATTCCCTACAAGAATTACAAGCAACCTGTCTCTTCTTTTGTTTGATGCAGTGATTGGATATGATATCTGGACCTGTTGTAGTCACTTTGAGACCCCGAGGGAAGCCATTGGAGAGCAATACAGAATGTTAATCAAGTTGGAAATGTACATGATATTGAAGGAGAATAGAAGACAGCTAGCTTCTTTTAGGCAGTTTCAGTTAGAAGTTGAAGCCCAGAGAGAATCAGGAGATGCCATCCCCACATTCCACCTCACCCTGGCACAAGAAATGGAACTCTTGGCAGGAGTGGAACTCATGTCTGATGGAGACTGATCTGCAAGCGCCCCCTCCTGCCCACAGTCTAGCATGCTACCTAGATAACCAGATCAGTTTGCCCTCCAAATTTGCAAAACAATTAGGTCTTTCCTTTGCATACCTGCATCTGATGAAAGAATACATTTTCTATACTATAAAGGCTGTAGCCTTTCCCACCCCCTTACCCTGTGCTGTGCTGCTAGGATACACATAAGCCTGGCCTCTATCCCCACCTTGTCTGACTGGGTAGGGCTGGAGAGCATAGCACTGCTTCTTAATCTGAATAATTCTAACTGCTTTCCTCTGTTTTATACATTGGGGTTGCTTCTCGCTTTAATTATATGTATGGTTTTCCTCTGGTTTCTGAATCTACCACATGCATATTCCCCTTACACTCCAGATCTACCAGGTGGGTGCTTTCTCTAACTCTAGGCCTGAGACCAGTGTGATTTCTTTAAACTCGGGGTAACTGTTGCGGTCAGCTTTCGAGTTGTGGTGCAGAAAGAACCCAAACAAAAGTGGCTTGTGGAGGAATGGGTTTATTAGGCTTACGGACTCGAGGGGAGACTCTATCCTGGCAGGGAAAACGATGGCACGAGCAGACTAGTGGACATAACCTCTGGCACAACACTGGAAATAGCGGCAGGAAGGTGTGCCAAATACTGGCAAGGGGAAGCTGGCTTATAATCCCCATAAACCCACCCCCAACAACACAGCTTCATTGAGGTTGTAAAACTCAAACTGCCATCAGCTGAGGATCGATCTATCAGAACACATTCATTTGTTTGTGGGGGACACCTGGATCAGACCATGACAGTAACCATGAGTTTGACTCCGTTTGTTACTTATCTCTCTAAATTTCTTGGTCTCTGTTTTGATATTTCCCTCGTCTATTCTTCCTTAAGCCCCACTGTTTGCCCTCATAACTTCCCTCATGGGAAAGCACAGGCAGATGCCATGTGTATTCTTTCTACGTCTCCCTACATATACACCTAGGTTCTATTTTCCGCGTGCCTGTAGCTCTAATCCAATCTCTCCTTGAAAGCCTCAGTTTCTCTTAAATGTGCTCTATGAACTCCCTTCCTCATGCTGGTGGCTCTACTCTAGCCTTTTCCTAAAAACCTCAAGTTTCCTTAAATGAACCTTATAAACCATGTAGTGTCTTCCAAAAGGAAGTGTGTTTCCTTCTTCCAATGTCTGTGTGACTCAGCTCTGTCCTTCCTTCCTTGATCTTAATCTCCCTTAAATAGACCCCATTATTTGTGATTTCTCCCTAAGTAAACTTAATAATTCATAATTTATCCTTCTTGACTTCCTCTTTATTAATTCTTTGTTAAAGATAGGACAGAACCCAAAATTGGGGTTCAGAAACTTGGGGGACCTCTCCTGGATCCCAAAATCCTACATCAATATAACCAACAATTTCACTCATAGCCATGTGTCCTGGAGAAACCTTTAGAGAAGCCCAAACGAGGGAACAAGTATACAAGATTCTCTGAATACCTAAAATTCAGAAACACCCATTTTTTTATCAACAGGAAAATGAATAATTGAATTAAGTGGTAGACTGAATGCAAAATGTCCCCCAGAGCTTCATGTGTTTGTGATTAAGGTTCATAGTTAGTCCCCAGCTGTTATAGCCTTTGGAAGATGGAGCCTTGCTGGAGGAATTGTGTCATTGAAGGCAAGCCTGGAGGTTTATTAGTCCAGCCCAACTGGGTGTTCTTCGTAGCTAGCCCATTCTCTTGGCTTCCTCCATGCTGATGTGTGGAAATGTGATGCCAAGTTATCTGCTCTTGCCAGGCTTTCCCTAGCCATGACAGAACTCCTCCCCCTACCATATTGTAAGCCAGAAATAAAATCCTTTCCTTCCATAAACTACTTCTGGTTGGATGTTTTGTCCCAACAATGAGAAGGTAACTGCTACAAATTTTGATACAGCTTTTAGAATGAATATTTATCATTGAACTTAAATAAATTGTGCATGTGGACATATCTTACATATGTAACAGTAAAAAGTACAAATTAACTTTTCCCTCTCTGGCCCTCTTCCTTGGTAACCCCTTTGCTAAGAAGGCATTGGTATCCTAAATCCAAGCTGCCTTTTTGCTGTGAAGCCAACATGCTCTCGGGCAGAGAGGAGGGGATTTTATTGTGGGGCTTAGAGCAAAATTGGCACCTGGAGCTCTCAAGGAAATAGACTTTCTGGCAGAGAGAGCACGGAAGTCTCCTGGATTGCACCCAATAGCCTCACATATGGTGACAGTGGGCAATTGCTGTCTCAGTACCAGGTAGGGTTAAGCAGTAGTCAGATTCAAATAGCGCCACACTCAGCTGAGGAAATTAAAGAGAACTGACTGTGAGTTAGACAGCCATGGTAACTCACAACTTTAACTCCCATGTCACAGGTCACCAAGTGGTGGGCAAGTAGCCCAGTTGAGGGCAGGAGGGTCCAATTGATTCACCAGACTTTAAAACTTACCACTCCCAGAAGGCTTTTCCAAATTTCAAGACACTTACCTAAATTCCCTTCCTCTCTACTGACATGTCACTCCATACTGGAGAAGCTAGCCTACATCTTAAATTGTGTCAATAAGGGTTGTCTTTTCTGCTTACATAAAATGAATGCCAGTTACTCATGTCTTCCCCGAATCTGTGACTAAATGTCTTTAAGATTCAGAGCAACTTGCACATTCTGATCTTTATTGCCAGATTGGCTTTCATTACTTATTCCCACAATGTAAATTTCTCAGTTTTGGAGAGGGGAAATTCTTTGACATGAATTCTTTAGGGACAGGGGGAGTATAAAAAAAATCACAAGACATTGTACATACTATCATTTAAGGGCTAACCTTTCTCTCTTCATATTATTTTTACTCACACACATGTACATAGAGACTGGGTTCACTATATTGTCCAGATTGGCCTCTAACTTGCTATGGAGCTAGGTATCCTAAGCTGGCCTCAAACTCATGGCAGTCTTCCTGCCTCAGCCTCCTGAGTACTGGAATATGGACCTGAGCCACCACACCTGGCCTAAAGTAGGTATTTAAATTTTTTTCTTTGATACTTAATAATTATATGTCTTGATGAGGTATCAGACAACATTTCATTGCATGCAGACCACGTGCAATGATCAGACCCACTTACTTCTTTGTGTTCGGATAGTAGAAATTCTCTCTACTGGTTATTTTGAAATACACAGTTGTTGTTCTGTTGGGAATTCTTTCTCTTATCCATCTGTTCCTGTATCCATCAGCCATTTTCTCTCCATCATTTCCAAGATCAGATAGCCACTATTTTACTTTCCATATGTATATAAACATGCAGTTTTTGCCTTTCTGTGCCTGACTTATTTCTCTAAACATTATGTCCACCCTCCCTAAATGATTAACTTCTAATGTCAGGGTTGTGTGTAAAGTGAAACGAAGTTTAAATTATTGCAAATTTAGGCATCCTGTGTCAGAATATGAGAAAGCTGGGGAGATATAATGAAGTTTCTAAAAGGAAAAACAAAGACCATGCCTCATGCCACTAATAATGACCATCTCTCTTTTACAAGATCTAAGCCTTGAATATCTACAGAGTTAGGCCCAAACTAAGCACTCCCAGGATAACTGATGAGCATCAGGTCATTTTTCTATTGGACAAAGATACAGAGTGACTGCTTCTCCACAATAATAATATTACAATTTTTTCCATTTAGTATTAATGTCGTGGCCTCAGATTTCCTCTAATAATTGTTCCCAAAAGTTGTAATCTACACTTAAAAATGGAAACTAATTACTGGTGAGTTTTACAGTTCTATTGTGTGTATACAACAGCTATTCAAAGAGCAGCTAAAAATGAGAAGCATGAAAAGATAAATTTTTAGCTCTCATACGCAGCTTTCAAAGAATGTTGTCGACTTATGTATTTGTATGGGGGATCTTAGTTTTATTCAACTATTTTTGGAACTATATTGGTTTAATTTTAATATTCTTGCCTGTTTTTATTTGATAAGAAGCCGTTTCTGCTTGATAAAGTTGTTTGCATTTTAAAAGTGCTCATCCTTTCAGAGTCTATCAGATCCTTTTCTGCTTGCTTGAAATCTTACTGAAAATATTGTTTTCTTTACATAATATAAAATAATGGGCTATAGTGGGATGTTTTCTAAAGTGAATTGCAGAATGACAAAAATTTATACTATTTATGTAAAATTAGGTGCATTTAAAATAATATTGTCTGTTGTTTTGATATACATGCATAGTGTTAAATTTAATATAAAATGTATATATAAATTGACAACTAATATCAATAAAATCCCATGGAGAATATAAATGGCAATTGGGAAATTTATATATCAATTATTTTAGAATCAGACATGTGCATTAGACAAAAATTATAAGGATATAGAGAGACAGACAGACCAACAGCTGTGCTTTCATTGGCATTTGCAGAACCTTATAGCTTTGAATAGGACAGGTTTTATTACTTTCTATTTACATCTAACATACTCTTTTGATCTCTAGACCTGGTATGACAAAAGTACTTCTCTGATGTTTAAATACAGTTCCACATTTATTAAGCATTTTTTGTGTGTTGTGGAATGAGTTAGGGAAACTAGGAAATACACAGAAAGCACCAGGGGGACCCAGAGAGCTCTGAAGACTCCCATTGTTTCCCAGAGGCCCTAGCAGAGAGACCAGCTCAGCTAGATCTGGACTTGAGTCTAGGGCTAGTAGGCAGCTGAGACACCTTCCAGCTCAGATCCAGCACCTTCAAGCTAGAGTCACCTGTTCACCTGGCCCCAAAGAAGCTCTGATGGAACAGTGGGGTCCATGCTTATTTCTGAAACATCAGGACCCCAAGAGGAAACAATGAGTAGGTACTAGACACCAACTTTCTGAGGCTGGTGTTTCAATCAAGAGCATCTCCCAGTCCTTTTTCCAGTAAAACCCACACACATCCTTGGTCAGTCCCTTTGATCCCTTCAGGAGGGTGCCTAGTCTTATACAGGTGGACGTGTGATCCAGGTAAAGGAAGGGATGAAAATTATTCTGTGGTCCTTACTGTTCAGCCATCCTAGCATTCTACAAAATACAGAAAATAAGCGAGTGAAGATGGAGTTCCCCTTCCAAGTCTGCAGTATTCAGTGGAACCAAAGGCCTCCACATCTCACTACCAGAGGTTATTTGTGTGATAAAACTTGTAGGGGGCAGCAGACTAGGATGGAGCTCTGGCACTAGGCTCAAAAAGAGCAATGCAAATAGTTTCAACACAATAGCAAAGTTTGGTTAACTTCAGGAGGTCCTGTAACCAGTGCTGTAGTTCAGTTAAGCTGTAACAAGTTAAGTTGTACCCATCTCTCACTTCCATTTTCCATAACACTGTGGGATCACATGGCTGGTGGGAGTTCTCAGGATTTGTTTTGGTTCTGGGAACCCCCTGACTCATAAATCACTTTTGTTTTGCTTTTGCTTTTTTCCCCTCAAGTGAACTCAACTAAGTTTAATTTGGTCTAAGGGATTTTTATTTTTAAAACTCTGTGAAATATGCGGAATGTATGAGAGGCTGAAGGGTCTGATGGAGGGACTCACCTCTTCGAGCTACATGCAGATATGGGATCTTGTCATAAGGACTTATCAATATTTTTCAGCAACGGTTGGAAGAATAAACTGAGTCCAGTTCTGCATGCCTTCTCCTAAAAACTACTTGATTAAAGATTACTCTTGGCCCTGGTGTCTAGTTTCATGTTGAGAAGGTAGAATCTGCTCAGTGGCTGTTGGCTGAGATAATGCCTTTAACAGGGTCATGAGACATTGACATTGTTCAGCTGAGCCAGGGTAAGAATGGTCAGACCATTGAGAGTGGGAAGCTGGGAGCCTGGGCGGGACGCCCTGACCAGAGCCTGAAACTACATCCTGGTTCTTCTGGTGCTGGCTGCAACATGACCTCACCCCTTTGTGAAGTCACCCCTCACTGTGAAGTCACTCCTTTCTCTGTGCATCTTTATCCCCTACCCCTTATGAACCCCCTAAACTCCCAAGTGCTTGTGTGTACTCTCCTGTGAATTCAAGATCAGCCGGAAGGAGGATGTAGGGGTAAGGACCATGACCTGGGGACAGAGAAATGTTAACCCCAACCTTCTTCACTGAAGACAGAGTCGTCTCACACCTTGGCAAAACAGGGCTCAAGGCAGCCAAGTTCTTGAGCAGGATAAACCAGCTAGGCATAGTTATTTTTATTTATTAATTTAAAAGAATTGGTGTATGTCTGTATAAGGCCAACAAGTCTAAACTCTGCAGGACAGGCTTGTAGACAAGAGACCCCAGAAAGGGTTGGTGTTACAATCTTAAATCCACAGACTATCTGCAGGAGGAAGATCCCCTCTTCCTCAGGAGACATTTGTCTTCTCATAGGGCTTTAACTGATTGGATAACACCCCACCCCATTAAAGAGAGTCATCTGCTTTAGTTTACTAATTATATATATATATATATATATATATATATATATATATATGAGATGGGAACTCATTATGTAGCTGGGGCTGGTCTTGAACTCATGACTACTAGAATTATACATCTTCCCAAGTGCTGGGATTTTAAATGTGCATGACCATTCCAAGCTAAGTCTGCTGATTTCTGTTTTAATCATATCTAAAAAAGATACCTTTCCAAACCAGGTGTGGTGGCACATGCCTTGCATCCCAGCACAGGAGACAGAGGTAGAATGATTGCTGTGAATTCGAGGCCAGCCGAGGACTATGGAGTTAGTTCTAGGTAGGCCTGGGCTACAGTGAGACCCTACCTTGAACAAAACAAAAATAAAAGAATACCTTTCCAGACATCTCCTGGGTGTTGTTTGAAAAATGTTTTGTCACCATAGCCACATGAAGCTCCCATGCAAAATTAGCCATTGCAGGCTTCAAACCAATGAATCTGAGTTTGCTTTGGTCTTATTTTCTCTTCTGGTAGTTGGAGTCATCCCAATCAAAGAAGATGCCTAGCACAGGCCTCAAAACCTACAGATCCCCTATTGCCAAGTGCTATGATGGGTATTTTCTCAAAAATCCTACCATTAATTCTCTCCTTCAGAAAGAATGGAGATGGAGGCATCTGAAATGATGATTGCTCAGGAACTGGATCAGAGATATTTATTTTTAAATGTGTTGAAGCCTTTGGTTAGCTGAACAGATTAGATATACCAGTCAAGACGGAGGCAGAAAGTCTGATAGAAAGTCAGAAACAAAGTTGAATGCCTGCAATGATATAAGCACAAAGACCATCATCGTCATTCAAAGTCCTTCTTGCATTTAGAGTTTCTATTAAAATGTCAGCTGTTATTCTGATGAACTGTTCTCTTTACATGTGACTTGGTATTTCTCAATATTTCTTTGTTTTTTTATATTTAGTATTTTAACTATAATATGACAAGGAGAGTTTTATTTCTAGTTTTCTCTATTTGGTGTTCTGTATGCCTCTTGTATCTGAATGAGTATCTCATTCCCTAAAATTTGATATATCTTCTATTTTATTGGAAATATTTTCTATGCTTTTAGCATAGTATCTCCTCCTTCTATGCCTACAATTCACAGATTTAGTCTTTTCATGGTGTCCCAAAGATCTTACATGTTTGCCCAGAGGTTTTAAAATTGATCGTTGCCCTTGACTGGATGCTCCAGTTCCTCTGCTTCGTCTTCAAACCCCGGTAGTCTGTCCTCCACATGATCCATTCTGTTGGTGAGGTTTTCTACTGAGATTTTTGTTTGGCATATTAAATTTTTCATTTCTGGCATCATTTTAGTTTTTTTCTTCCGCATTTCTATCTCTTTATTGAACTTTGTTGTCATATTGTTCATTGACCTCCTTATTTCATTCGGCTATTGTGTCCTCTTGGGATTCATTTAGGAGTTTATTCATACCTTCTGAATTCTTTGAATATGTTTGTAATCATTCATTTGTGGAATTTTGTCTAAGTAGCTCTCTTGGGAGCCATTACTTTGAGATTAGTGATTTTTGCAGGAGACATGTTTTCTTGGATTTTCATGGTACTTGTGTTTTTGAGGTTGGACTGTATTTCTAGAGAGAGAGTTTTCTGCTTTGTTTTCTTTTATTTGTCACCTTTCTTCTTTCAGTGGAAATGTTGACAGTGTTCAGGAGACGCTAGGGTGGAGTGTTTGAGGTGATGATTTTCTGTTTAGTCTGGTGTTTAAAGGCATCAGGTTTTATCCACAGTCCTCCCCTGAGCGTTGGGTACTGCCTGCAGCAACAATAATTATCCGCTAGTTATTAGATTTTGTCTTGCTGTTGGGAGTTCCTCTCTATTCTGTCCCCCCTCTGGGTCCTACTCTGGATTTTTAACCAATCAAGTTCCTCCCTTGAGAGGTCCCAGTGCCACACCTGTGTGAAGTTCACTCATGGAGACAGTGACCTCTGTTCTGGGAGCTGAGGATAGCGGAGACCATCTTCCCAGCTGCTGTTGCTGCAACCAGACCAGGCAGTGGGCAGTGCCACAAGAGGAGCACTGTTTGCAGCTGTGTCCCATTCCTGGGCGCTGTTTCTGGGTTCCCCATTTGGGAGATGGCAGTCACTGGGGGCCCCTTAGACAACCCTCGTGGTGACACTTCTGCAGTTTCTTGGAAGAGGTCTTTATGGCTGCTCTGCAGGCATCATCGGAGGTGACAGCTGAGGGTATCATGGTGTCGGTGAGGCTGGTTGTGAGGGAAGGTCACTGGGGTGATGAGCGAGTGGCTCATGGAGACAGCGAGCAACTGCCCAAGCGATACAATATTCTCGTTCCACTCATTTTAAACTAGAACCAGCCACTTGTTCAGAGATGGCTTCTAAGCTGCTGCCTTACCCAGAAGTTCTCTAAATTTGCTTGACACTTGGAAGTGATGTGAAATTTACTCAACATACAGTATGTGTGACTTCTCTGAGATATGTTCTCACAAAGTAATTTTTTTTCACCCAGGAAATTCAGTGTGTTAGGACTCAACAGCAGACACAGTCAACTCCCTTTCACTTCCTTCTAGGTCAGGCAGAGCAGAAGGAATTAGCAAATCATTTTGACACTTTAAGGCTCTTCCACGCATAGTTCTTTCTTATGGTCTTCTTAGCCAAGCAATGTTAGAAGGTTATGAGGGCCTCTGAGAAGAATGTCTCTGGGTATAACCTTCTCAGAAAAACTCCATCGAGCAGAAATAGATGTCCATGCTAGAAGCCTTTTTGATACCAAATCCTCTGATCCACCTCTGGGTGGGCTGAGTATACTATCCTAAAGTTCTGTATCTCTGGTGTGAAGCTGGGTCGGATGCAGGGGCTGGGGAAGAAGAAAGGACAGGTTTGCCAAGGGGGCTGTGCAGTTATTCAAGCTTCAGTAAGAGATACAAAATAGAGAGAAGAATGATCTCTGTAGAGGTGGGAGAACCAGAGAGGGAGCAGGATTCAGGATGTGATGCCACTCCCATCTCAGCTTTTCCTCTTGCTCCTGCATTGCTTATGACTTACATCCAGGTTCTGGTGTCCCAAAGGGCTCTTTTCCTCCTCCGTTGTATAAGAGTCTATGACTGGTGCTCTACTTTCTTCTGGACTCTTAAAATTGCTAGCAAAGGTGCCCTCTAATGGGCTCCAAAGAGCCTTTGTGATGTCATTGCTGACATATCCCGGTTCCACAGGGTCCAGCTGTACCTTAACCCAACAACAAGGGAGCCATGGGTAAGAAGCACCTCTGGAGAAGGGAAAGCATGTGGAGAAGTTAGATAATAATTATAGACTTGAGAATTTCCTTTCTCTTAGGAAGTTCCATCATCAGCAAAGAGAGAGGTGAGCTCAGGGAAGAGTCCCAGACTACAGTGCTCTGTGCATTTCCCAAACCTCTCAGCCTCACGGTCTCTGGGACGCCAAGACTTCACCCAGGCAGTTTCTTGTGCCTAAAGCCCATCCCTGCCTTCCTCCCTTGGACACATGGACTTTTTCTGTCTTGGATCTGGCTCCCCAAGTGCCTGGCAGATCTGGGATGTGAGTACCTTTTTCGGCATCCATTCCTCATCTGTCAGACTGAGGAAACACCACCTCACAGGAATAGTGGCTGACAGATAGTGCTCCATGTGAGTGCTCCCTATTGTGATACTATAGATCACAGCAGCTGAGAGGGTGCCCAGGCTGGTGACAACCCTGCTCTATGTGACATAACCTCTCATGAGCCTCATCACAGCAGCCTTGGGACTCGGGACAAGCTGCCATTCAAACCTCTCTTTACTGAATGCAACTTGGGGGCAAAAATGGGGTTTAACTCATTTGTGTAGTCCCAGAAAGTAGACACGGTGTAACACCCAGGAGCTATTCCTTTTTAGAATTTTTTAAAAATTTTTTAAAATATATATATATTTATTGACCATAATGAGTTACATTATTTCGTGGGCAAACAATGTTGTTATCCCCAATTCCCCAATGCTCCCCATCCCCATCCCCAATCAGCTGGATATCCTCTTCTGTGGGTCGTCTGGATCAGTCCTTGTGGCAGGGGACCATGGATAGCCTAGTACTTAGCCCGGTTCTCCTGGCCCAAGTGTGTTGTTACTGAGGGGTGTCATGCCTCTGGATAGTCTCCCCCACCACGGCTCTCACAATCTTTCCGCCCCCTCTTCCGCTCAGTTCCCTGAGTCGTGGTGGGTGAGTATTAAGGCTGCTTTAATGTTGTGCGCTTAAGGGGCTTTGTGCTGAAAATTGTTGGTTTCTGTCACCCAGGAGCTATTCCTTATACACATATTAAATGAAGGAATGAATGACAGCTCCTTCAAAGACCCACCTTTTCTAGGTGGTTCTGCAGAACTGGATGGGTTTTTCTGGCATTGTGACGCATGAATGGCTCAGGGCACTGCTCTGTGACGCCCTGGGTGGCATGAAGTATGATTTTTTTGAAGCCCCTTTGTTCCTGAGCTTTTCTATGGTATGGAAATCTTCCTGTAAAGCCCTGGGGTACAGGACCTCCACAGTGACACTCAAGGAAAGCCTGCTGACTGCTGCTTAGGCTGGACCTTTGGACTAGAGGCCATTTACAGTAAGAAGCAGCAAATTGTGAAGCCTTTTGAAGAAGGGTTTTGAGATGGTTAGTCCTCATTGTCAACTCCAGTAGATATCTAGGAGATTAGCAAAACACACTTCTAGCTGTGGGTAAGGGCACTTCCAAAGAAGATTAACCCAGAATGTGGGCATCACCATCTCATAGGCACGGGGCTTAGATGTAATAACAGGGGGAAGGAGAAAGCCAGCTAGCATAGGTATCCCCCTCCTTCCTAGTTGCTATAATGTGAGCTGATCTGTTCCTCTGTGTTCCATCATGACAGACCTCTTAAACCATGAGCCAAAGTAAACTCTCCCCGCCTTAAGTCATTTCTCACAGTATTTGTCACAGCAATGGGAATCTGATGAATGGGTTCATAATTTGAGAAATGCATGAGGAAAGAGATTGATGGCAGAGAAAAAGATGAAGGCTCTCTCATGAGAAAAGGAGTGCAAAACAGGAGGTAGAAGTCAAAAGTTAATAGGGAAAATCTGAGCTTGCCTAGAAATATAGGAAGATGCCTCCAGGGTCCACACAGCCTCCTTAGGCTCCTGTCCTCTCTGCCATCTCTTGCACCCAAGCAGAGGGTGCTCACAGGTGCCTTCCTTTCCTTGGATAATGGCTGTCATTCTTCTCTACCTTCTTGGCAGCCTGCAGCCTACAGTTGATGTTCTTATTTCTAAGGATATTGATCAAAGATTCCAAGGTCCCTATTATCATGCTTAGCTATGCATTTTTCAGAACTGTCTTATTCTCTTTTATCCACCATTTCTATGTGGCTGTAATAGGAGAAATGCTTACACATCAGCTCAGCCTAACATGTTGCCAAAACTCTTACTTTCCAAATTCTCTATAATGAATGCGTATCATTGAAAGTCAATAAATGTCATTCTTAAAGTGGAAATTTGATTACTTTACACAAATTCTCTTCATAATCTCTAGGATCAAGGCACCAGGATTTATTTATAAGTACTGTGAAAAGAGTGTAATCCATCTGTATATATGTAATATTTAATCATTGCTATTTCCAAGCACATAGTGGTTTACATGCATTAAAGTATTCACTTTTAAAAACCCTATAAGATTGAGTTTTTTAAATGCATTTTACAGCGAAGAATCAGAGGCAACATAGTTTATTAATAACAGGGTAGAATTCAAAGTGGGAAATCTGATTTCTGGATTCAAACTCTGAGTGTTCCCTCTGATGAAGGCACAGATTCAGCTTCAAATTAAGGTTTGGAGTTTTTGTGTTGTTTATTTTTAAAGTACATGCATATATTGTATGTTGAACATATTCCCCTCACACCCCCTTCCTCTTCCATTTTACCCCCTCCCATCAGTCCCTTCTGTCCCTCTAGACAGTTTTACTTCTTCTTTGATGTCATATATAACAACACGCTTTTATGTATCCATATAAAACCTAGGAACCACAGACGAGAGAAAACATACCATAATTGTCCTGAGACTGGCTTAATTCACGTAGTATGATTATCTCCACTTGTATCCATTTTCCTGCACATGGCATAACTTCGTTCTTTTTGTACCTGAAAACAATTCCATTCCATATATGCACCCCTTTTTTGTTATCCATTCCTCTGTTTTCCAGTCTCACTGAATTAAAAAGAAATGAAGACTTCCGTGATTTGGATAAATGTCCTTCTAAGACCCCAAGGTGGTGCTATTGGGAGCTGATGAAGCTCTCAGGATGTGCTTACTAGCGCCCACTTCTGGGAGCAGTGCTAAATGATAAGATCACGTTAGAAAATGAGATTTGGCAGTTAAAAAGTCAAACCAGACAAGCCACCCATGCCACTGAGAAATATTTACCTGAGAAAAATGAATGCATTATATTTGAATGTTGGTGGCAGTTTTATCTATCGCTTAAATCCAAACCAACACAAATGTTCATCAACAGGTGAACGTTCAAGTTTGTACATCCATACTGTAGATATTCCTCAGCAACAAACAAGGAGAGAAGAGACTGATATGCTCCGTGACGAGGCTGTGTCTCAAAATAGTTATGCTGGTTAAGGAATTTGGACAACAAGGAATACGTTTTAAAATAATTCCATGTATGAAAAGCACTGGAAAATGACAAGCAAGCTATAATGTTGGGAGGCAGATGAGTAGCTGCCAGGCAGGGTGCTGGAGAAGGAAGGCTGGAGGCGGAGGGCATAAGTAACTTTGTGGGGGCTTCGGTGTAAATATTCATTACTTGATTGTGCTATCGAAAAACTGTCATTTCAAATTAAGAATGAACGCTGAGCCAATGCCTTGGTAGCATGAATTGGGCAGATATCCTGTGAGTACCAAAACACACATTTGTAAACATCTCTTATGTCCCCTTGTAGCTCCTGATTACTTTAAATCTGAAATAAATCTGTCACCCCTGTGTCGATTTGATGTCTGCACTGTTAGCCTAATTATGCAAATGAACGTCCTCTTCAAATGATTTAAAGTAGCCTAATTGATTCCCATGAGCAAAGGAAGCTTTTTCAGAGATAAAATTTCCTTTACCATATGTTTCATAAATCTTCTGTTTGTCCCTTCAAGTATTGCAAAAACCATACAAAAAGTGAATTTTTTTTCCTCATCTACAAATAAATTTTCTTTTCTCTGCTTAGTTTTCTGGGCAGCTTCCACCCATCATTGTGAACTTCATCAAAGGAACAGAGAAGTGAGCACAGCTACATAAATTAATAAGTGCACAATGAATGTCTGTCCATCTTAGTTTTCTGTTTGAATAGACATTTAACTCCCAAGAAAATACTGGTGTAGGTGTAATCTCTAATGCCCTTGGAGCTTGATAAAGCTCCATATTTCCATGCCTATTTCTAAGTGCAGGTTTTATTTTGATGTAGTTTGCACAAGGCTAAAGCCTTTCTTTTTGAAATGAAAATACAGTCAAATGAATGGACTTCAAAAGGCACATCAAACAGCCTGGGCATAGTGAATGGGAAGAGAAAGGCAGCTTCCCTCTCTGCTCACTCTGCCCAGGCCCTGATCGGCTGAATGAGACAGTCTGTAGCAGATGAAATACACTCTGCTGAGCACGGATGCATCTGAAAGGTAATTTGTGGCTGAACTGAAGGAGTTAGAAAACCAGGGACTTCTAATTGAATAGTCCCCAATCTCAGCCTGTGGGCAGATGTCAATCCTAAAAGATGCATTCCTTGTATATAGAGAAAAATTTTTAGCTGTGCATATTTATGCACAACTTTACATAGTAATAATTTAAAGTCTAGAGGTCGAACAAAGAAAACACCCAAACTTGAATGCTTACATTAGGACGAAACCATTGTTCTTTCAGAATGAAATTCACGCACTAATGTCAAGCTCTGCTGCTGCAGCAGGCTAACTCCTAAGCTATTCTCCCCTGCTTCCTACCTCCAGGTATTCACCCCCTTAGGTCTGGACCTAGTGCCTAGCTTCTGGAGAATACAGTGTAGCATTGTGATGTCACTTTCAATGTGACAACCCTTCTGGTTCTCTGGTTCTCTCTGCTTACTTGTTCTGGTTTCACCAAGTATAGATGTTACAGAGAGGCCCCGGAGGAGGCAGGATCTGAGGTCAATTGGGTTGTAAACGATGCTATGGAGAGGCCCTGGAGGCAGGACCCAAGGGCGACCTGTCATCAACAGCCATCAGGTACTTCCCAGTGAAGCCATGAGGCCCTGGCTGGGATGGCAGCCTGGCACATCTAAAGCATAGGTGCCCTGAGCCCTACTGAGCCTGTGAGGTCATTCACATGGTGGCTGGAAGTGGCAAGCTTGGCAGCACAACAGTAGCTGGCAAGTCTAGGTCCAGTTATTCATGGTCTAGCTTGCCACGTATGCACTGTGGGCCTGGAGAGACATCTTTAAACAACACCGGGAATTGTAAGTTAGAAAAGAATGTACCATGTGAACATATACATCACTCAGAATCCACTGAGAATGGGTTTTAGGACATACACACACACACACACATACACACACCAAAATCTGTGGATGCTCTAGTACCTTGAATAAAATGGAGTAGGATTTGCATATATGATGTAAATGTTATTTAGGTAACTGTTAGATTGTTTAGGGAACAAGATGAGAAGTCTATAGGCTCATTACAGGCATGTAAAAATATTTTTGATTTGCAGTAGTTGAGTCCGTGAATATGGAATCTGCAGATATGGAAATGGTGTAACGTGTTTTGTATGGTAAGAGATATCATATTCAAACTAACCAATTTCTGGCCCGAGCTCCAGTGATGCAATCGGTTAGCGCACGGTACTTGTATGCCTCAAACTAACCAATTTCTATTTGTAATTTCACATATGAAACTAAAAATTATAAATTCAACAGATAACAGTAGCTTGGGAAAAATGCAACAAGTATAGCAGATAACCAGTATCCATAATGCTCAAATCCATCTTACAAAGGATGGGATAGACAATCGCAGAAAAGCTTAGTCAAATGACTGCTAAGCCTATAAGAAGATACCCAAAACCCTTTGAAGTAAGAGAATTTTAAAATCAGTAATAATGTCTTATTCTCCTAAAAATAAGACCAATGGGCAAATTCAAAATTGCTCTCAACCTTCCCTCCCCCTGCACTTCTGGTGAGCATTCAGGGCAACAAATGGGAATCACATCAGACCACTAGAAAGCACCTGCCAGCATAAACACAGTTGATCCTCTGATCTCAGGCCGGAGATTCTACCCCCAGTGGGGAAACCACCAAAACAGATTGTCCATACTAGGGTATTTATCATGGTGGTATTTGTAATGACCCAAGCCCAGAAGCAATAAGGATATGTTTCTGAAGAGGAAACAGGGATTATTGCATCAATATTCTGTTACCCTGACATCCTAGGCAGCCAGAAACAGGTTTGTGTGCCAGTTCCCACACCAGAAGAAAGCAACGTGCATGGGCAGCATGTGTGAACAGAGGTCGTTTTTCGTGATCAGAAATCTCCAAATCTGATTTTGTAGATATTTTATCAATATTACGTATATGATAGATATAGATCAGGTAGATGAACAGAGGATGCTGGAGCAGAGACAGAGAAGTGAGGAGAGGGAAAATTAAGAGTGAAGGAGAGGGGCAAGAAAAGAGAAGAATTTAAAATGATGTCTATAGTAAGGGTAGCAGCTTCCTCTGTGTGTGTGTGTGTGTGTGTGTGTGTGTGTGTGTATGTGTGTGTGTGTAAGGATCTGTACAAATGAACCTACCAGAAAAGATAACAGTGACCTTCTCAGAAAGATCATTTCAAATACTTCCTTTCCCCCCCCTATATTGTAGTGTATTTTATTTTTCTCCCAACAGCTCTGTGTTATTTATATAATCAGCAGGGGAAAAAAACCAAAAATCTCTTTTCACTGTGGAAATAAGAAGAGCCCATTTATCATCTTTATGGGTTTTATATATTAGAGTTCTGTACAAGATTCCATTTGAAAGAGCGTTCTGCTGCCAAAAGAAAAGAGCAAATGTCTCTAAAGCGTTGCTCAGGAAAATGCTGCTCCAATCCCCAAACCCATGGAATTCCAGAGAACAGATTGATGTTTGCAGGGGGTAAGGGGATGAGATTTGCAAAGATAAATAGTAGGAAAATACTTGCTTGAATTAAAACACATTTCAAGATATTATTGATAGAACAGGTTAAAACTGACAGAAGCTGGCTGTGTCTAGCTTGGGTGATTGTATAAGGCTCAGGCAGGGTTTTATTTAATTATTAATAAGGAATTCTGTATGTACAAGTCTTGTGTTGTTACCCCCATTTCCCTCCTCCCTGCCCCTATTCCACTGAGGACCCTCCTCAATGGGATTGCCGGAATGATCCATGGGATGGAAGGCTATGAGTTGTGCAAGCAGCAGTTTTTATTTTTTATTTTTTGGTGTGTGTGTGTGGGGGGGGAGGCAATACCTCTGGATATTCCCCAACCATGGCTCTTACAATCTTTCTGTCCCCTCTTCCACAAAGTTCCCTGAGCCATGGTGGGTGAGTTTTGAGTCTGCTTTAGTGTTGAGGTCTTAGGGTCTCTGGGTTTCTACTTTGGATTGTTTTGAGTATCTTTGGTGTCTGTCTCCATTACCCTTGTATAGGTTGTCAGACTTGCTATGGAAGGAGCACTCTTGCTCGTCTCACCACTTCCTCTGTGATTTCACCTGGGCCCTAGATGATGTCTTAGGGATGGTTCATCTCCTGCCTGGGATCCAGCTATCATTTAGGTTTTGTTGGGGAAATTGGGTTGTCCAAGGTTCCCGCTGCTTTCTGAAATATACAAACAGATTCTGCAATGGAGAGTGAGATCAGCATAGGATAAAATTTTGGCAAGATGATACTGGGTGTAGCCTCTCTTTAGGCCCATGGTTAGTGGGAGCTTCTCCTTGGAGTCTAGATTCTTTGTCTCCATAGGAATTTGTCAGGGAGGGTTTTTGAAAAGTGAATTTTAACATCGGGTTGTTTCACCTTTGGGATTTTTGTTGCTGTTTTATTTCAGGAACCAAACTCTCAGCAACACTGGTCTCACATGAAAAGCAGACCCACAGCCCCCCTGGCCTTGCCCACTGGTGGAACTCAGGATTTTATAGCCACATTTCCCATTTTCCACTGGAGCCATTCACCGTATTATCTACCTGCCACCTGCCACCATTGTAGGTGACTCCCTAATCACTGTGATACTGGGGCAGAGACAGCCAGAGTCTCACCCTGATGCATAGATATTAAGGTAACTAGGCCTGCGGCGTGCTGGAAACTGTATCCAGGACAGGTAGCAGCAACTGCTTAGTGGTTTCATGATTTTCAGGTCTTAAGCACCACATTCCCAGCATCTGCTGCTGTTCAGTGAAAGCTTATGCTCACATAAAGTCACATGTTAAGCTGTACTCCCTAGGTGGCAATATGTGGAGGGGGGCTCTGGAAGGAAAGGCTTTTATGAATGTGATTTGAGTCCTTACTAAAGGTGCCTCCAGATGCTGCCTCCCCCTCCACCACCTAAAGGCAAAAGTAAATCCTGCTATTTTTTTTTCAGTAAAGTAGAGAGAGGGACTAGTTCTTCAAGCCAAGAATTTATTTGGGGAAAGTATGCAAGACAGAATTACAGCTCAGGGCCCAGTGACCATGGTTGCCTCTGATATGTTCCAGAATAAAAGGAACCGTTAGGGTTTTACTGGGTTAAGACCAGGTTACTAAACTGTCTTGAAAGAAAACTCATTGGCCTTGATTGTGTCCTGTAAGAGCTGGTAGGTTCTGGTTGGTAAGTGTCACTAGGTGCTAGGCAGGATTTGCAGTCTTAGATTTTGTAGATCTTTTGTTCGTTGGTTGGTTTTTTGAGTTAGGGTCTCATTCTCGCCCAGGCTGGCTTCCAACTCAAGGCAACCCTCCTAACTCAGCCTCCTGAGTGCTGGGATTAAAGGCACCACCACTCCTGGATGAAGTAGTTTTTAAAATAGTTGTATACAACCCAACTTTTTTTTTTCTCATGACCTCTTGACTTCATTTTGCTCAGTATGACATAAGTGACTCCATTTCGTATAGTCAATTTTCACATCTGTTACCAGACATCAAACTCCTGTGCTTTCTTCTAGGACTTCTCAGAAGCCAAAACTATGAGCAGTAAGTTTCCTTTGTCCTGTAAGTTCTCCAGTCCAGTATTTTGTTACCGCCTCTCATACAAGAGTTAGGGAACTGCTCAAATGGCTGAGTCCAGATCAACATTTTTGCTCCAACAGTTTGTGTGCCTTGCTCACTCATGCACATAAATACAGACCCTCTGACTCAATCCCCCTGGGAGGAGAGAGGACCTCAAAACTTGTTTCTCACTGGCAGGAGGTGGAATTCATTCAAGGGCCTCTTGCCAGACAAGACAGCATAGGTCTCCCATTCCCTTCTCTGAGAGCTCTCTATCTCTCAGCACATCCGGGTCACACCCTAGACCTTGGCTTGTTTCATCCTCATGTTCTTTAAGATTCCTCTTCCACCTGTAATGTACTCCTGCTTCCCAAACTGGCTCATGCTGATGATATCATAATTGACAATATAGTTCTAGAACATTTGAAGCTGTTTGGTCAGCATGGATTCTGTTCACAATCCCAAGAGCAGAAACTCCCTGCCATGACTACACTGCATTTCCCAGATGAATTGTCCTAGATACTCACTTGTTTCCTCATTGCTTGTAATGTTGGAATGTTTGTTTCTACCATTGAACCATGAGGAAAGAGGGAGAAGAGAGAGGAGAGGGAGAGATGACTCTTGTGTGACTTAAAGGGAAATTTGTGCATTCAAGGCTGAGTGCTTCCTGGAACAGTTCCTATGATGAATACCCAGACATCCTCAGTTCCCTGATTCCTTCTCATTTCTCTCTAGCACTGCCTAAGGTTTTTTGAGATTAGGGATACTTGGCCACCTTCGGGCATCTTTGGGTGTGGTTATAACATCTGACCTGCAGGAAAATAGAAAATAAGAGCCAGCTCACAGGCACACTCCTCTGCTAATTCACTGTGGCATCTAAATTTATCTAGAATACTTGTTTGGAGACAGACTGAGGTATGGCAGGTCACTGGGGAGGGACAGACACTCCTTCTGGGGATGTTCATGTAGCTCTAAGAAAAATATTCTTCTGAGGCCTGGACTGGTAATAGTAATAGAGCATCTGAAGTGAATATCAGGCCAGGAGGTGGGTGCCCTAATCAAGACTAGGGAAAGATGTTTCCAGGTCCAGGAAGTATGGACAAATCCTGAGGGCTTAGCACCTACAGAGCTCAAGAGGAAAGCTACAGCCCCAAGCAGTGCTCAGAGCTGAAGAGGAATGGGGGTAGGAAGTCTAGCAAGAACACATCATCTACCCCGTTGTGATGGTTAAGTTTTGATGTCAACTTGACCTTTCAAGTAGTCTTGGTTGGGTCTCTGAGGATGTTCACAGGAAAGCAGCCTCTCAGTAGGGGGCAGGATATAAGGAAGCTCAAATGAGCTAGAAGTAAACATCCTTTCCTTTGTGGGCAGTGCAGGAAGGAAATTCCAGAGACTCAGGAAGCCATTAAGTCTGGGATAGGGTTGCAAGACCCCACCCGAAGCCTATATAAAGGAGAAAAAAATTCTCTTTGGCCCTCCCTCCTGTTTGCTGTTCTGTGTGTATGGTGTTGGTGATGGGTTTTTCTCTCTGCTCAGACCTGTGAAAGAGGGCCAGCCTCTTTGGTTGTTACGGAACTTCTCAATCTGTATTTTCAATAAATATTTTCCTCCCCCCAATTGTGCCTGGATTGAAGATTCATCCCAGTGGCGTGTGGCTGACTGCGACACCCGTCTATAAGGTGATAGATTTGGGTGGCACTGGACATGCTGAAGATTATAGCCTCCAGTGCATCGTTTTTCAACCATCTCTGAGGACTAGGGCTTAATGGTCAGCAAAATAATTAATGATCTTATTGGACTTAGTGAATTGTAACATCCCTCTTGTCCTTTGAGCCTTACAGGAGCTATTTGTTTTAGAGTAAAGACATTAAATTCATGCTTGAGAGTATTAAAGCACGAAGACAAATGGCCTCAGATGAAATGAGTTGCTTTAACAACTAATCTTCCACAAAATATATTTCAGAGTTTGAATTAGAAGTTCTCGGGGTGTTTTTTTTTTCTTTTTCTGAGTATCTTGTTGCTTTCAAATCACTTTTTCTTCCCCATTTTGTCTGGGCCTGGTAGGGCTGGATCCATTACTTCTCACACCACACCTCCATCTTTCTTTGTGAACTGAGATGATGGGTGCAATGAAGTCTCTGTTTCTTTCAGCCCTGAAATTTAGGGGTTCTGGGACTTTCCATCTTGTCTGTATGTTACTGACCAGAGAATTAGAAATTCAAATATAAGCTTTAAGTAGAAACAGATTCAAAATTAAATTAGATTTAATTAGAAATTAAAGTATAATCTTTTCAGGAGTGTGGGTTTCCATAGCACCCAGTGGGAGGAAACTATACAGACCCATTTAAAGTTTTTCCTTGACTTAATTAAAACATGAATGGCAAGGACCCAGTTCATTTAAAAGAGGCTTACTAGATTGCAGTCCACACTGTGTGCAAATTAAGGTGCCATCGAGCTTTCAGTCTTATTTAATAGCACTAAGAATAGATGTGATGAAATTACATTTAATATTTCAGTTCATGGCAGAGGAAGTGAGATCAGGCAAGCTTACTGCAAATTAAAAACGAAATTGCAGGCCATGAATCACTTTCACTCAGGCACAAATCATTTCTTTTACATTTTCCATTTCCTAACTCAAGTGCTCCTCAAATTATTATGCTCTGATTTTGAAATCCTTGGTCTTAAGAATGAACGGCCTGCTGCTTAACCTGAAGGTCTCCAGACCCTGTGACTTGTCAGCCTCCATCACCATCTGCCAGGTAAGTTAACTTTCCTGGTCACGGGTCTGGTGATAGAACTTCCAAAGAGAGATATATTTCACATTCGATGCAATGAAACTATAAAACATAAAATCAAGAATCCAATTGGATATTATATAACACTCCTCGTGTTCTTCTGGGTAAGGGATGGGGAATATTACTTTATGTGTATAATTGGCTATCGTGGTTCATTACAGATTACATTTTCAAATATTACTGGCCCCAAGAGAATGTTCAAAACACAATTGAAAGTTTAAAAATCCATAACCAATCCGTACAGACAGTATGACATCAAATAGAGTTAGCATGTACAGTATGGATCTGGGTATGGATACAAACAAGAAAAGGAAAACAGATCCTAGAACGTGGCAGAAAGATAAATCCCGTTAGCCTCAGCAGCTTCTCTCACTGCAGATGACATTTACTAGGCAGTTACAACATACTAGAATATAAGAACACTTGACTTTTTTTTTACATCATCAGCATAGCCATTGGTTTGGGTGGGTTGAGTAGGGAGGGAATGATGCTGAAGAAATCACATTTTTATTGCTTCATAGCAATCGACAGCATGGGCAGAATGAGGAGAAAGTGGCTATGACCATGACCATGAGCTACGATGCTGGCCCACCATCCTGCTGTCCTGCCAGATGTTTCCTGGAAGCTTGAAACATCTGCTTCCACACAAGTGTCATAGCATAGGACCATGTCAAGACTCTCCACACTGTGAGTGCCAGAAACTCTTTGGAAACTGAGTTGAAGCTGAGAAAGGCAGGGAGTAGACCATGTAGGTTTTTGTGCCTGAAAAGTCAAGAAGTCACTGGCCTCAGGTGGAATTGTATCCAGTACCAAACTGGTCTGTCCACAACCATCCAGACAAAGCGTCCCTCTCTGTTTCTTTCTTCCTTGCACAGCCATTCTTGGGGTGGGTAGCCATGGGTACCAACAGACACAGCACAGAAGGAAGAGCAGGTTTCCTCTCCCACATCTGTGAAGTCCAGAAACAAGGTGGCCTTGCCTGCCTCATAGACAGGCTGAGTGCAGCCTGGAGATTGGGCATCTTCCAGGCTTGGACGCCGCCTGAGGATTCTGTTTGGCCAGAGTCACATGGCCTTAGATGCTGACCAGTTCTTTCCTTGTGGGTGTCTACCCATGTTTCTACCTTGCACATATGATCAGATTTACATCCGAACAAGCACATGGATGACCCCATTCATGCCAAGGCCACTCAGACATCTTCCAATCACAATGGTCCAATGCACAGACAAGACATACTGGAGGATCCAACAGAAATCTCATAGTAGCCACATCTCTCATTTTAATTTGTATAGAAACCACCCACATTA
Source organism: Zapus hudsonius (assembly GCA_004024765.1). Lineage (NCBI taxonomy): Eukaryota > Metazoa > Chordata > Mammalia > Rodentia > Dipodidae > Zapus > Zapus hudsonius. Next base: position 84,153 of record PVHP010000324.1, on the reverse strand, counting down.
AAAAGTGAAAAGAAACTATTTAAGTTCATTTTTTTATTTATTTGCAAGAAGAGAGAGACGGAGAAGTGAGACAGAGAGAGAGAGAGAGAGAGAGAGAGAGAGAAAGAGAGAGAGAAAGAGAGAGACAGAGATAGAAAAGAGAATGGGCCTGCCATTTGTTAACCCCCAAACTCCAGATTCATGTACCTCTTTGAGCATCTGGCTTTAAGTGGGTGCAGGGGAATCAAACCCAGGTCGTTAGGCTTTGCAGGAAAGTGTCTTATTGAACCTTCTCCACAGTCCTCAAGTTCTTTATTAATAATAATGTTTTTATCCAATACAACCTATCAAAATTAGTATTAATTCATCATATATATAATCAATATAAATACTATTTTCCTATTTTTATTCTACATATTCAAGCTAGTGTGCACATTTCAGTTTGGACAAGCCATATTTTCTAACCATTGATGGTTCACACATATGATATTGTCTTTATTGGACAGATCTGTGCACACACAACTGTTATGAAGATTATAGGATGTTAACTATCTTTTCTGGAGGTAAATTTCATGTTCATATTATTCTGAGGCTTCTGCATTTGTTATAGTGAACCTATAGTGAGAAATACATTTCCTATATATTTCTTCCTAATGATAAAATGCCAAAAATGTGAAGGCCATTTCTATAGAGTGCCATCTTATAGAAATATTTCCTAATAGGCCCCAGGTTCTGGCCTTGGCATTCATAGCACCATTTCTTTTCCAGTGACCAGAATGAGGATGGATGGTTGTCACAGTCCAAATTTGATGCCGAAGTGCCAGAAGCCAAAGCCAAAATAACCTCAACAAGCTGGAATGATAGCATAAATCTAAGGAAACCAAATGAACCCATGAAATAATACACTTTTAACTGGGTCCAAAAGCTAATTTGTCATATACAGAACATAGATATCATAGCCAAGGTCATTATTTAAAGGAATTAAGGGATAGATTGAGTCTATATTTGGTGTCAGCCAAGAAGTTAAAGAAGCTGCTAAAAATGAATGCTGACACTGTATTAATGGAAGGAAACAGAGTGCCCAGAACAAGCAAGCAGATGGCCTTGGTCTCTAGGCAGTGAGCAGACAGAAACGGAGAGGAGTGCATTGCTTTGGATGCACACACACTCCGAGGGAGGTTAGGAAGTGAAGCTTGCCCAGAAGAAACTCAAGAACTGAAGAGGTGCTCTTGTCCTAAGTTGAGAAAACTAGAGGAAATGTAAGGGACTCTTGTACATGTAACAAAGAGACGCCAAGTAAAACACAACTGCACTGTCACATTCCTGTGTCCATCCAGAGTGGTAGGAGGAATGCCTCCAGTAATGGCATACTTCATGGATAAATATGGCTGGTGGTGGGGCCCTGAGTCCTTGCAGAGGAACAAAAGATCCAAGGCATATTTTCACATCTACAACAGGCCATTTTAAGCACTCTCTCCTCTGTATATGTGAAGTATTATGAATGTTGTTTTCATTTTTGAGATAGGATCTCACTGTAGCCCAGATTAGTCTTGAACTCATGGAACTTCTCCCCCCTCAACCTCTCAAGTGGTGGGATTATAGGTGTGAACTACTACATTTGGTTTCTTTATTTCTTTATTTTTTTATATTTTCAAGCAGAGAGAGAGAATCAGAGAGAGAGAGAGAATCAGAGAAAGAGAGAGAATGGGCACACCAGGGCCCTTGGCCACTGCAAATGAACTCCAGATGCATGGGCCTCTTTTGTGCATCTGGCTTTACATGTGTACTGGGGAGTTGAACTCGGGTCGTTAAGTTTTACAGGTAAGCACATTAACCACTAAGCAATCTCTCAAGCCCTACACTTGGTTTATTATAAACTATTATTATTTTGAATTCTCATATGTGAGTTATTTTCAATAAAAATGACTTTGCAATGCCTGATAATACCTACACATTATGGGAGGAAAAATGATGACACAAAACAAATCAGAGACTAATTGAGAGAGGGAAGAAATATAGGGAAGGTGGGGAGGGAATCATATTGGCTTATGATCTATGATTATTGAAGCTATCAATAAAAAGTTAAAAAATAATGCAACAAAATAAAAGTATATGATTATGGCCAGAAAAAAATGTAGTTTTTTTTCTATTTTTGAACATCTATACAATTAATAATAGGAAAAAGAAGTATTAAAAATTAAAAGAGGGCTGGAGAGATGGCTCATCGGTTAAGACACTTGCCTCCAGTGCCTAAGGTCCCTGGTTCAATTCCCCAGTACCCACATAAGCCAGACCCACAAGGTGGTGGCCCTTGTGCGCTCTCTCTCTCTCTCTCTCTCACTCTCTCTATATCTCTCTGCTTAAAAATGAATAAATAAAATATTTTTTAAAAATTAAAAGAAATTCCAGCACAAAAAGTAGTGGATTAATGCTTTTTCATTTCATCACCACTTAATACAACATCTATTTCCTAGTCTATTGAAGGACTGAATAGCAACCTGAAAGTTCTCCTTTCAAGCCTTAGCTTCTGCAGATTTTTTTGAGTTTTTAGTGTAATATTTCCATGACCACACAGAAGAGCGGAACTGAAGAAGGCCAGACACATTTTTTCTTTGCAGTCATTCTGTTATGCTATTGTCTTTTTCAAGTGCAGACATGAGTAGGATGCAGGGTCTAGAGACACCACCTGCTCCGAGGTGACCCCCTTGCACCTGGACACCCTTACTCTACAGCCTGACTTCTCTTCCTCTCCAGGAACATGAGGCAAATATAGAGGGACCACCTATATGACCACGAGCCCTAAAAACTAACCTTCCCACAAAGACAATGAATGCATGCAGATTATTAAAACAACAACTGTGGCCATGATTAAGAATAAAGATATATCTATTTACTTTTCTTATTGTGATGACAAAATGCCTGACAAAGCTAACTTAAAGAAAGAAGGATTTATTTAGGCTAATGGTTTGGGGGTGCAGCTTATCGTGGCAGGGAAGGTGTGCAGCAGAATCATGGGACATGTGGTGATGTTGTATCCACAGTCAGGAAGCAGAGATAAATGCTGGTGCTCAGCTCACTTTCTCACTTTACTCAGCCTGGGAGCTCAGCCCTTGGAAAGGTGCCATCCACATTTAAGCTGGGTCTTCCCTCCTCTGTTAAACCTCTCTGAAAATGCCATCACAGACATGTTCAGAGGTTTGTCTTCAAGGTGAATGATTCTCAATGCTGTCAAGCTGACAGTCAAGATTAAACATCACAATTCCACCCTTTGTGAATTTAACACCCGAACACATTATTATAAGTCATAATATTCTGTTTGCTCCCTAAAGTCTTCTGTTCATCTCATAAAGCAAAATGCATTTAGACCATCTCTAGAAGTTCATAAAGTCATAACAGTTCCAAAATTTGTCAAAAATGTAAGTGCAGAGTTTTTTTTATGATTCAGGAAATTTCTTAACTGTGAGCCCCTATAAAATCAAGTTACTGAGTCTGGAGACATCAAGGCATTTAATGGCAAAGCCTAATTCTCTTGTACCCACATAAAACCAGATGTACAAAGTGGCACACACATCTGGAGTTCGTTTGCAGTAGCTGGAGACCCAACTGTGCCCATTCTCTCGGTCTGTCTCTGCTTTCTCTCTCCCTCTTTGCTTGAAAATAAATAAATAAAAGTTTTTTTAAAGTACACATTACATACATCCTATATGCAATGACACAGAATAAATATTCTCATTCCAAAAAGGAGGAATGGGAACATCGCAAGGAAAACTGGGCCAAACCCAACAGGACAAACACCAAATCCTGCAGATCCCTGTCTGGAATCAGGGGCTCATGATGGAACCATCTGAGCTCCAAAAGCCTAGGGAAGTCCCGCCCCTTCAGTCCTACTCCCTGTAGCACACACAGCCCCTCTCTTGGGCTGGCTCCACCCTTCACCTGCAGCTTTCTGGTGTAGATGTCCCATGGTCCTGGCATCTTCAACATCCTTGGCTTTCCATTGCAACTTAGGCTACACCTTCATAGGTAAATGTGAGACAGGGTTGGATTCCCTAAGACACCTTTGCATTGATAAGAAGCAAGCTAATTTTCATTTGGGTTTATATTGAATTTCTTTTTTCTTGCAGTGTGAGGGCTGGATTGCAGGGCTTTGACAAGCTAGACAAGTGTTCTACCATTGAGCTGTACATCCATACATGATATTAGTGATATTCAGCGTTGTACAGATGATGTGTCCCTGTTGTCTGCATGGAGGCAGAGTTTCTGTGCTTCTCTGCCCTAGTAATGTCCCTGGAAGGGAGCAGAACTTGGGACACTCTCCCTCTGGAAAGATAAAGTGATTGTGGTAGTTTGAATGGACGTCCCCCAATAGATTCAGAAGTTTATTAAAGATTTTCTCCAGCTGCCTGGCTGGAGGGAATGTTATCTTGGCCTGATCCTAGCCCTAAGGTGTTTCTGGGGTGGATCTGGAATACCGGGTACAGTAATGCAAAAATTGGTCTTAGCTCAAGCCTGGAGTTCCTATGGATTGGGAGTCTGAATGAACTTGCTTGCTTTTAGTGTTGTTGGTGATGAGTTTCTCTCTCTGCTTGGACCCGTGAAAAGGGGCAGCCTCTTTCACCATTATGGAACTTCCCCTGGATCTGTAGCTTCAATAAATCCATTCCTCCCGTCACTGTGCCTAGTTTGGAGGGTCATCCCATCAGTGTGTGGCTGACTACGACAGTGATGTGATCTAAGTTACGTTTTATTCAGCAATTTCACTTCTGGGAATTCATCCACAGATACACTGTCACTTTACAAAATAACATACATGGCAAATTACACATCAGAGTTCAGCATTTGTAATAACGAAGGACCTAAAAAAAACAGAAGTAGGTTAATAAAATCTTAAAATATTGTGGTACATCCATAAGTGGAATCTTCTAATCTTCTGTCACCAGGGGAGAAAAAAAATAAATCTTTCTGTTAGAATTAACAACAAAGTACAAACTACTGCAAATAATATTCTACCTTTCTATTAAAAAAAGAGAGAATGTGGGCTTAAATTTATTTTCCTTTGTGTTTGCACTGTGGAGAGATATGCAGGTAATTAATGATAGTGTTTGGGAGAGTAAGGAGATCAATAGAATGATTGATGAATAGGATGGGAGAGAAGGTTAAGAATATAGCTCAGTGGTAGAGCAGTTGCCTAGCATGCAGAAAGTTCAATCTCCAGTACTACAAACAACAACAATAAAAATCAAGAATTGGAGTAGGAGATGAAACTAGGGAAGGATGGAGAGGGACCAAGAAAGATTAAATAGGAAAGGAGTCTCAGAGGAGACCAATGTGATATATTTCTAGAAGCTCTTCATTCAGATTTGTTCCATATGCCTCTAAAGGGGAAAAGCAGAACCCTAATGCTGACGTTGCAGCTAGACATCAGGCTAAGCACAAAGTCTAAAGCAGAAGAGAGAAGAAACAGATGAAAATTTAACTGTTTATGATACTTGATGGATTTTGTACAAACTTGGAGAATCCCAAAGAAGTTTTCTCGTCTTGTCCTTGAATGATGAAAAGACCTGAGGCCCAGGTCACTGTTTGTAAAGCATTGCCAATGCTACCAGGTTAAAGGAGTGTAAGTTACAGCTGCCTGTTGGTGATAGAACGTTCAGCTCAGAGTCTCTTTGCTGCACTAACTGTAAGGCACAGATAAATAGTAGATGCTTACTTAAATCTGTTGAAGTAAATAGCTTCACATTGCTGCAATGAACATCTAGACACAGTTTGTTTATAGGAGGAAGGGATTTTTTTTTCAAGCTTACAGATCCAGAGGAAATTTTGTACATGGCAGAAGAGGCTGGCTCCGATTCATAAATCCAAGCAGAGAGAGAAAAACCATCACCAGCCAGCAAACACCCAAAAGCAACAAGCATGACAGGCAGCAAGCAGGACCCCAACAGAGCTCAAAACTCTCTGCATTTGTTTGGGCTGAAATTCAGGTCCAATTGCAGTGACCCCCCCACACTCCTCATGTAACAGGAGTCTGCCTGTTGGGGACCTAAGCTATAAACTCAATTTTAATAAAACACCTGAGTCTATGGGGCCATACATTCAAACTACCACAATTTGCAATTAAGAACACATTCATTTTGTCTTGCTGACAAGTAAATTTAAACCTCATTTCATAAACTTGAAAATAATCCCAGTGATTCCCAGTACATTAGTGTTGATGGTCTTGGTCTCAGCACAAAGTTGCACATATAGGGAAAGTTTATGAAAACTCACATTTTCCACCTCATTGACATCTGAAATTGCTTCTCATGGTGCACTGGTATCAGGACTCCTGTGACATACAATCATCCATTATTGATTACTTGCATTGATTTTTCATCACTGCCCCTTAGTTATTCCAGGTGAGACTCACTACTTCTCTGGGCATCTGTATGAGGAGGACAAGAGTTGCATGAAGTTCAGAGGCTGTCAAGAAAAGAAAGAAGGCAAATGAGGGCTGCAAATACCAGAAAGGACCAGATCCTATCCATCAGGGGTTTGGCTAAGATTCCATAAGACTAAAAGTAAACACAGCATGACCACAGTCCCATCTTTCACTAAAATATAGAGTGGCCCTTTATAGATTCCTGAAGAGTCAAGCATATTATCAGAATCTTGGAAAGTATCACTTTTAGGGCATTGATAGTAGACAAAATATATCTTTTGGCTGGACAACAACTTCAAACTGTACCCAGTTTTTTCTACATCTTTTGTAGTAAATAAACATTTGCATTTCCATTTGAAAAGGACTGTTCATATTTCTGCAAAGCCATTTAGTAAAAATAAAATTGAACCATGCATGGTGGCACACACCTATCATTCCAGCCCTCAGGAAGCTGAGTTAGGAGGATGGCTATAAGTTTAAGGCCAGCTTAGTAGTAAGTTCCAGGTCAGCCTAGGTTAGAGAAAGATCCTATCTCAAACTAACAAGTTGGAAAAGTAAAATTTATGGGGGTTGGGTAGATGGCTTCCTGAGTACATGGTTTGCTATGCAACCAAGAGGACCTGTTATCAGATCTCCAGCACCTACATAAAAGCTAGGTGTAATGAATGACACTCTCCTGTATTCCCACCACCGGGGAGGTAGAGGCAGGAGGATCCCGAGGGCTTGCTGGATGGCTAGTTTAGCCAAATCAATGAGTTCTAGGTTCAGTGAGAGACCCTGTCTCAAAATATGAAAATGGAGAATAACTAAGGAAAACACCCAATATTAACATCTGCTCTCCACAACACATGCACACATGTGTATATGGACCTGAAAACACCCACATGTGCCCATCACCTGCATGGAAACGTACATACATATGTATGTACACCACACATGTGTGTGCATAAAGGCTCCGCACATGCGTGTGGAGGCTGAAGGTCAAGTTAAGGGAAAATAGATTTTCTTTAGCACACAGTTTGAGAGGGTACAGTCCATCATGACAGGGAAGATACAGAAGTAAGACTGGCTCTAGCCTGGCTCTCAGCTGTGCCAGCAGGGATATCAGCTGCTTGCTCACATCTGGATGGATCAGGAAATAGAGCCAGGCTATGAACATCCAGTCCTTCCCTTCAACGAGCCATTTTCTCTAGCTGCTGCTTTCTCCTAAAGGTTCCAAAGCCCTCCAAAACAGCACCAGTTTCTAGGGCCACCATCCAGTGTTCAAACACGTGAGCCTGTGGGGGCAATTTCACATTCAGACCTTGACAGTGGAGGACATCAGCTGAATGAATGTGGACAAAGACTCACGTCTCCTAACCCCAACTCCTTCTCTTCACTCTTAACACATGCTCTCGTTTTTTCATCTTCTACCCTTAGAAAGAATCCATCTGAACATCCTTCCCTCAAATCCTGGAACATATCATCTAGGATGGTTTACAGTATCAACTTGACAGGATCTAAAATCCCTTGTGAGTGACTCTCTTTATCAAGTTCATGGAGGTGGGAAGACCCACCTGAACGGTGGGCAGCACCATTCCATATGCTGGGATGCTGGACTGAGTTACAAGGAGAGAGCTGGCTGACAACCAGCGTTCATCACTCTGCTCTACTTCCTCACTGGGGACGGACTGTGACCAACTCCTGCCACCCTGCCTTCACTGCCCTGATGGACTTGGAATTATAAGCTGAAGTTGACTAATACACCAGCCTTGGCACCCACTGGGTTCTTCTCATTGAGCAGTGGAGAACATTTTTCTATTCTAACTACTCCTTTTCAGTCTGGACTTCTCAGGAAACTGTCACCACTAAGTTTCTTCACGCCTTTATGTGTCTGCAAGAGCACCCTTCCTTCTAGCTGCATTTAAACATGCTCAAGTCTTTTTACTTAATTTTTAATATCTTTATTAATAATTAGATACATTGTATGAGCAAATCTTGTGTTAGTACCCCCATTTTCCTCCTCTCTGTCCCCTACCCACTGGGGACCCTCCTCAGTGCACATACTGGACCTGTCCATAGGGTAAGCAGTTATGAATTGCATCAGAGGTAGCCAGTTCCCCCTCCCACTCCATTGTGTATTGTTGCTGAGGGGGCCAATGTCTCTAGATATTCTCCCCCACCATGGCTCTGACATTCTTTCCACACCTTCTTCCGCTCAGTTCCCTGAATCATGGTGGGTAATTTTAAGTCTGCTTAATTAATGAGATCGTGTGTCTCTGGACTTCTGCTTTTGGTTGCTGGGTACGGTTGGTGTCTGTCTGCATTGACCTTTCCTGGGTTATCTGTCTTGCTGTGGTGATAGGTCTCTTGTTTATCTCGTCACTTTCTCATAGGGTTCATTTGGTTCCTACATGATGGACCCAAATCTCTGTTACTTCCTGAGGCTCTTAAATAATTATTTGTAGCCAGGCATGGTGGCACATGCCTTAATCCCAGCACTGAGGAGGCAGAAGTAAGAGGAACGCCATGAGTTTGAGGCCACCTGAAACTACATAGTGAATTTCAGGTCGGCCTGGGCTATAGAGTGAGATGCTGCCTCAAAAAACCAGAATATATATATATATATATATATATATATATGTATACATATATATATATATATATTCACAGTCAGCATTTCTTCACATTCATTAACATCTCAGCATGCATGGAGTGGGTCATGAAGTGCACATGGTTCCAGGAGCCGCTGCTGAGATGTGGTATTTGGAAAAGGGCATGAAGTCCCTGATTGGCAGGTGAAGCCATTGGAAGGTGGATCGTGGAGCACCGAATGACGTTTTGGACATATCAGGACTTTTCAAGGGCTACCATGGAGCGCTGTTGGCTTGGGATGGAAGATTCCCCAGGTACTCAGCCAAGCTGGAGGGACGGAATTGGAAGATCCATAGACTGTCAATCACAGGTTGTGTTATGGGACTTGAACTACAGATGTGGATGTTTGCCTAATGGCTGTTGAGTTTGCATTGGCCTAGTCTTTCCCTTGTATGCCTCATTGAAGTTGGAAATGTTTACTCAGTGCCATTATATTTTAAAAAGTATGTAAATTGCTTTGATTTTATAGGACTCGTAGTTCAGGTACCTTGCCTTGTGTTGGGGCAAATTATGCATTTCCAGTTGTACGTGAGGTAGTTATAGCATGTTAGGCAGAATTATGATCTTGTTACTGTCTTCATTTGGAAATTAGGTATGATGTAAGGATATATGGTTTGATGTCAAGTTGACAAGGGGTGGACCTGTGATGGTTAGGTTTTGTTGTCAACTTGGATCTTTTTAATTATCTTTGGTGGGTCTCTGAGGATGTTTACAGGAAGGCAGCCTCTTAGCAAGAGGCAAGGTGTAAAGAAGCTCAAAGAAGCTAGAAGTAAACATCCTTTCCTGTATGGGCCATGCAGGAAGGAAATTCCAGAGACTCAGGAAGCCACTAAGACCCCACCCTAAGCCTATATAAAGGGGAAAAAATTCTCTCCTTGGCTCCCTGCCTGTTGGCTGCTGGTGCTTGTTCGTGACTTGCACTCGCATCCTGATCTCCTACCCTTCCTGGACATCAGAACCCAGTTTCCTAGGCCTCACATAGTGGACTGAAGAGAAGCCACTCCCAAGGGAGCCATCAGGCCTTCTGGGCTGGATTGGGACTGCTGAGGCATCCAGCCACATGGACTGAACAGCTACTGGTTCTTTCACCTGTGGGCCTGCAGACTGCTATTATTGGACTGTCGTAAGCTACCCCAATAAATTCCCTTTTACTACAATGCATTCTATCAACTCTGTTTCCTCTAGAGAAACCTGACTAATATAGTCCTGTACCATGCCTTTATTACTTGCCAGATCCCAATCAATACTTGTTGAATGAATAACTGAAAGTCACCGGAGGGCTGAATATGCTTCCAGGTGACTATGTATCACATCTTCCCTATCCAGGTTTTTGGATTTCTTTGGGTCATTTTATGTAGGACTTGAAGAATAATGATAGAGTGATAAAGATGGCAGGAATGAGAAGCTTATTGTGAATAATATGGACTTTAGAACACATCAATATTGTCAAATGATGCGTTGGAATTAGAGCTTATGGCAAAGGAGCCTTTTATTTCCAAAGCTACAAATCCATTGCAAATAAAATTATAATAGATAATTATAGAGAGATAAAGAAGTTTTTTTTCCTTTTGTTTTTAGAACACTTAAGGTAGTATCATTAATACAGTAATATAAAAGAAAGATCAGTGAGATGGGAGGTGTGGTGGTTGATTCTGGTTGACAACTGGAGTAAGGGTACTCAGACAACTAGTAATCCAGTAATTATTCTCAATGCTTCAGTAGACACTGAGCCTGTCCTCTTCTCCTGAGTAGGAAACCCATATGGTTTGGTATTTGATTCACTTGAGAAGGTGCTCAGGTGTGTCTGTGAGGCTGTTTCCTGAGGAGCTGGCCATGTGAGTCAGTGAATTGAGTATGTGTGCACAACATCCAGCCAATCATAGAGGGGGCAGATAATATAGAAAGGAGGAAGGAAAGTAAAGTCGTGTATTCTCTCTCCTGGACCTGTGTCACTTTTCTTCTGCTGCTTAAAACTAGAATTTTGGGGCTGGAGAGATGGCTCAGCAGTTAAGGCACTTGCCTCCAGTGCCTAAGGCCCCGGGACCCACATAAGCCAGACTCAATTCCCCAGGACCCACATAAGCCAGACTCACAAGGTGGTGGCCCTGGTGCTCTCTCTCTCACACACACACACACTCTCTCTCTCTCTCACTGTCTCTCTCTGTATCTCTCTGCTTGAAAATGAATAAATTTAAAAAACTATTAAAACCAGAACTCTGGAGCTGTGGAGATGGCTTATGGGTAAAGCGCTTACCATGTGAGCATGAGAATCAAACTTTGGATTCTTAACCCACACATAAAGGTGGCAAGGTGGCAGCTTCCTATAATCCTATCACTGGGAATATGGAGACAGAAGGATCCCCTGGGCTCACTGGCTAGTCTAGCTTAATAGGTGAGCTCCCCATTCAGTGAGAGACCCTGGCTCAAAAAAAATAGCATGGAGGGGGGCTGGGGAGATAAAGTCGATAAAGCATTTAAAACATTGCCACCCAAGTGTTAGTACTTGTGTTTGGATTTCCAGACCCCACACAGAAAACTGGAAGCTGTGGTAGGTTTCTATAATCCCAGCATACATATGGGAAGTGGAGACAATAGAATTTTCAGGAAGCTTGTGGCCAGCTAGCTTGGCAAATGGAACAGTGTATAAAAGAGACCCTCTCTCCAATGAGATAGACCAACACCCTGAAATTGTTCTCTGACTTCACACATGTGCTGTGGCACACAGGCACACACACACACACACACACACACACACACACACACACACACACACAGAAAATAACATGGAGATCAATTGAGAATGACACTCAACATTAACCTCTGGCCTCCACATGCACACATATGCTACCACACACAAATACACCCATGAGCATACACATCACATACACATGTACACATGCAAAATTAAAAGAAAAAAATCTGGACATGGTGGCGTACACCTTTAATCCCAGCAGTTGGGAGGCAGAGGTAGGAGGATCACTGTGAGTTCAAGGAAAACCAGAGACTACATAGTGAATTCCAGGTCAGCCTGAACTAAAGTGAAACCCTACCTCAAAAAAAATTATCTGTTTAAAAGCCAGGCGTGGTGATGCACACCTTTAATCCCAGCATTTGGGAGGCCATGAGTTCAAGACCACCCTGAGACTACATAGTGAATCAGCCTGGACTAGAGGGAGTCCCTACCTTGAAAACAAAACAAAACAAAACAAAACAAAGTTAAGAGAAAAGAAATAATTAAAGTCTGAATTCCAGTTCTCCAGTCTTTGCACTCCAGAACTACAGCAACGCCTCCCCTCCTGCAGGCTCTCAGCCTTTTGGCTTCAGACCTAGTAAGTACTGCAGCATCAGCTTGTCTGATCCTGAGGCCTTCTTCACAATGGACTGAGCCATTATCACTGGCTTGTTTGTTCTGCAGCCTGCTGATGGCCCATGGGTAGGATTTGTTTTTGCCTCATGGTTTGAGAGGGTACAGTCAGTCCATCATGGTAGGGAGGGCACGGCAGCTGGGGCTCCATCTGTGACAGCCCAAGCTTGTAGCTCAACTTGTTAAATCTTGGCAGAACAGGAAGCAGAGATCTCAGGCCAGAAGGGAAGTTGGCAACCCCCCGAGGAACCTGTTCTATAGCAGCCTGCTTCTTCCCGCTAGCTCCCACTTTCTAAGGGTTCCACAACCACCCAAACAGTTCTACTAGCTAGGGACCAAGTGGTCAAACACCTGAGCCTGTGAGAGACATTTCATATCCAGCCCATAACATTCTGCCTCTGGGCCCCATAGACTCATACCCATGTCATAATAATATAAACCGTATTCAGTCTAATTTCAAGAGTCCCCATTGATTTGGTAGTTCCAGTACTGTTCAAAAGTTCCAAATCTCTTCAGAGACTCAAGGCAAACTCTTCATCATGAATTCCCGTAAAATAACAGTTACATGGTTTGAATATTTAATAGCACAAAGTTAATATTATCATTCCAAAAAGAAGGAACATCCAAACAAGGTGCAGACACCAAATCCTGGCACGGACTCCATGTCCAGTGTCCAGGACTTGTGATGGCATCACAGGCTGCAATTAGCTTAGGAAGCCTGGCAAGTATAGTTCTGCTATTTGCTGCACATGTGGCCTCATTTAGCTTTCCTCTACAGTGTTTCATGTTCCTGGCATCTTCAACATTCCTGGGTCTCCATTTCAACTTAGGCTGGCATCCTTACAACCTCACACACTGACCTCTCAGAGCCTCTTTGCAAGGAATCTGGCCTTGCCACACATTGTCTGGCCTCACAATATTTTTATCTAGAACCTTGGTGCAAGCCACCATGGTCATAGCATACTTTCAACCTGCATTCCTACAAAGCCAGAGTTCTTTGGACAATGGCGAGTTCTCATGTAAGCTTGAAATGCAGCCTGGACCCCTTGAACCATGGTTTCAGTAGTCTCCAAGTGCCTGTGTTGACTGAACTGAGGAATATATCACCTAGGAAGCCATGTTCCAATAGGTCACCAAGAATGGCCTATTTTTTTCCCAGGCATGTTAGTTTCAAATAATGTCTTTTAAGTAATTTTTCATTTTTGGACTGTGGAGTCTTCAATGGTTGAGGTATTGCCTTCAAGGTACCTTCCCTATTAGCTCACCAAAAGTTCAAGGTTTCTCTTTCATGGTGCTGGTTGCTAACAATTGCTGCTGCTTTATACTCACTTGCCTTGTCAGCAACTTTGACCTGTTTGGAAAACTGCCTTTTTCATATCTTTCTGTTCCACCTTCTGCTTTCTCTCACTGTAAATCTAGATAAAAGTAGTGAGCAGTAATTATTTCATGACCTGAATTCTATGCTGTCTTGAAATTCTCTCCACCTAATAAATTTGTCCATTACTTTTGAAGTTAACCTCACTCAGATTTTTAGGACACAAGCATTATATGGCCAGATCCTTTGTGAGAACATTACAGAAAGCATCCAGCCCAATTCCCACTAGAGACCTGGCTCTTCTCTGAAGACTTATGAGCCTAGCCTTTCCTGTCCTCATTTCTACCATCACCCTAGTCTTCTGGGCTCCAGAATGTCCCATTAAGCTCTGCTTATAGATCTCTAGTACTTCTCTAGCCCACAGCCTCAAACTTTTTCATTCTCCTCACCAAATAAGGAGAACCAATCAGTCTTATTACAGCAATGGCCCCACTTTTCGGTATAATTTTTCTATATTAGCTTCTCTCACCACTGCAACAGAATACTTGGCAGAAGTAATTTAAAGGAGGAAGGATTTATTTTGAATCAGGGTGTGATATGATACTGTCCATCATGGCAGGGAAGACGGGGAAGCTGGGGTTCCATCTGTGGCAGTGGAAGTTTGTAGCTCAACTTGTTAGACATTGGCAGATCATGAAACAGAAAGCTCAGTCCAGAAGGGAGGCCAGCCATCATGCTCTGAACCTGCCCCCAAGTAATCCATTTCCTCCAGCTAAAATAACAATCTCCCAAAATAGCACCAGCAACTAGGAATCAACCATTTGCAACATATGAACCTGTAGGGGACGTTTCACATCCTAACCATCACAATGGGCTTCTTAGAATTGTCAATTCTCTAACTAATCTTTTCGTCTCTCTTGATTGTGTGTGTGCATATTATAGGAGAAAAATATCACATCTCATATGTAACATATGTTCTGAATAAAATGAGATCAAGTTTGGTCTTTACATTTTCTTTGAATCAGTCACGACTTCACTATAAACACAGGTCTGTTAAAGGGATTGAGGACATGTGACACTGGGTAAAACTCTTGACTTCACATATCCTGCAATTCAGAGACACTGAAGACAGCATCGTGGATCATGGTGATTTAGTTTCTTATCAAGATTATGACAAATATTTCTCAAAGCAAGAGGAAAAATAATGAACCCAAGACACTGTTTGGAAGACCTGTCAGGGAGATGTACTGATGGAACATCCTAGCCAAGGAGCAACTTAGGGTAGTAAGGAAGAGGGGAGGATGAGGAGAACCACAGAAATCCCACTTCAAGTGAAACCTGAGTCTGGAGACACACTGATTCAGTCAGCTCAGGAAATAGATTATCTTAGGTCTCTGGGCTTCTTTGTCCTTTCTGAAAAATAGTGCCACATGACCTCTAAGGCACCTTTTGGCACCCAAGGTGTATGACCTAGTCTTGTCACATGGAATGAAAATAGCACTAGAGTTTATTAGAGACAAATGTTACTAAAGGCAGACATTTGAGGGGAGCTAAAGCTAAAGCTGTAATAAAAAGAAAATAGACGCCATGTGGTGCATCGTTAAGTCTCTGATAAATGACAAACCTGGTCTCATTTTAAAAGTAGAAGTCAAAGAATAGCTCAGTCTGGCAAAACTTAAATGGGTCTCAGGGGCTGAGAGTCCTAGGGCTGTGTTGTGGGCAGATGAGGAGAGTCCTGGAGATTCTAGGTGAGTCCTGGATATCTTGTGATTAGACCTAAGGAGAAGGGAAGTAGGATGCAGCCTAATCCAGGGGCGCAGGGGCCAGGACCAGTGCTGAGTAAGGAAGAGCAGCTGGAAACCTTGGCTCTCTGCAGGTGGGTCCTCCAGAAGGTGTCCCCGGCACAGCTCCGCCACAGTTTCATCATGTTCCTCCTGTGTCTGCACTTTCCTTAAGTGCTGGGCACCTTGCAAGCCTTTCACCTTTTCTTATTTTGATCATATATGTCATCTGATCATGTGTCTTAACACAAAAATTTTAGAGAAGAGCAAAAAGAAGAAAACTCAAATCATCTATACCATCACAAAGCACAGACAGACAAGGCATCTATCATCTATTGAGCCTATCTTAATACATATGTATATATTATATATATATATATATATTATATATAATATATGTATGCAAGTTTTACAAAAGTAGGGCCTGAGATAGTCTGAGGCTTAGAGGTTATTGTGTCTTCAGGTGCTGTCTCACAATCTTATTTTTAGGCAAGCACCTTAATCACTGAGCCATTTCTCCAGCCCTTATACAATCTTACTTTTAATGATGTCCTATTTGCTCACATGGGTCTATCATCTGTATATGGTATATTATTGCTCAGTGCTTGGTGGCTCCTCACCATAAACATTTTTATAGTTAAGTCATTGGGCACATTCAGGGAGTCAGTAAAATTCCTACAGAAAGAAAGGTTGAGTCAAACTGTACACATGCATATCAAATGGTGCACACAAACACTCAGATTTCAAAGGAATATTGAAAAATGCCAAATTTCCTTCCAGCATACAGGCCTCCTGTCACTACTACTCAAGAGTGCTTGTGCTGTATGACTTCACCAAGGCTCAATCTCCCCTCTTCCTTACCACCCTAAGTTGCTCCTTGGCTAGGGTGTTCCATCGGCTTGTCTCCCTGGCATGTCTTCCAAACACTGTTTTGGATTATTTTGTTTTCTTTTAAAGTTTTTATTGATCCATAATTTTTTAAAAAAAATTTTATTGTCCATAATGAGTTACATTATTTAGTGGGCAAACAATGAGTTGTTATTCCCAATTCTCCGATGCTCCCCCTCCCACTGCCCCAACCAGCTGGATATCCACCTTGGGTCGTCTGGATCAGTCCTTGTGACAGGGGACCATGGATAGCCTAGTATTTGGCCAGGTTCTCCTGGCCCTAGTATGTTGTTACAGAGGGGTGCAATGCCTCTGGATAGTCTCCTCCACCGGCTCTCACAATTATAGACCAAAAGCCATTATGATTCCCTCCCCACCCTCCCTCATATCTCTTCCCCCTCTCAATTAGTCTCTGTTTTGTTTCGGTGTCATCTTTTCCTCCCATTATATGTCGGTATTATCAGGCACTGCAAAGTCATGAATATCAAGGCCATTTTGTGTCTGGAAGTTTGCATTGTAAGCAGTCCTACCCTTCCTTTGGCTCTTAAAACTTTGTCACCTCTTCCAGAATAGACCCTGAGCCTTGGGAAGTGTGATAAAGATGTCCCAGTGCTGAACACTCCACTGCCATTTCTTCTCAGCACTATGATGTCTTCTGAGTGACCCCAGGGGTCACTGCCATCTGAAAAAGTGCCTATGTACCCAAAAGTGAGAGTAGCATTATTATATGGGCATGAACTTTTTTAAAAAAAATGTTTATAAGGTAGTTTGGTGGACATAATACATGTATTTAGCGAGACCGCAGCAGACATTAATCCCCTAGGGCTCATGACTCCTGCCATAGGCTTTTGACTAGGTCTTCAATGCCAGGCATGTATTCCTCTTGTGGAGGGGCCTCCAGTCCAATTAAAGAGCAATTGGTTTCCCCCTCTCTTGGGTTCTATTTTTCTCCTGCTTTGAGAAATCTCCTATTTCCAGGAAGAGTACACATTCTATCCTACCATTTTAGCATCTCTTTTGTGTGTGTGTCAAATGATCATTTTTATTGGAGGAGGATGATCATACCCTTGTTGATTTTAAAATATTCTTCTTAAACTAAAGACATAATTTCTTTATTGATATGCTGCTGCAAATATGTTTCCTAGAGGAAGTGCAACTTTCCCTGCTTGTTGCTTTAGAGGCAGTGGGAGCTCTGGGGCTGTAAGCTTCAGGTTAAGTCACGTATTCTCCCCATGCTGGATGGTGTGGCTTCCCTTGAACACAAGCCCGACATAACATCCTTTCCTCCCAACTTCATTGATAACATTTTTACTTATTTTTAGTACATAAATATTTCATCCACTTGGAATTAATATGTGTGTGTGTCTCAGGCTCTCACTTTAATTTTTGAAATTAGTTTTGCTTTATTCGCCGTTGTGAAATGCCATCGTTATCAAATATTAATTTCTTTAAAACATTTAGTCTCTTTTCTGTTCCCTGCCATTTCCGAGCCATAACAAACCCATCTTAACTGACTCAGCTTTGAACCAATACATAAACCCTGCTTTATTATTTTTATTTCCTCAAAAATTTTCCTTGCTTTTTTTTGGATGTTTATTTTTTTTCAAGTGAATTTAGCATCTATTTGACAGGTTTCTAAAATAATCCTTTTTCCCCCACTAGAATCACATTTGATTTATGAATTCATCTGGGAAGAATTGATATCTCAGTAATAACTGTCATTGCCTGGAAGTAGCTCTTCAATTATTCAACTTGGTTTTTATGATCTCTAGAGGGAAAAAGAACATTGTTAAAAATTGGCATTGCCCCTGTTAAACTTACTCCTAAGTATTTTGTAAATTATATTGCTATTTGTTCATAGAGTCTCCTATAATTTCTATTTACTTTCTTTGAGGATAAAAAGGAATTTTTCAATACCTATGTAGGTTGTCTAATCAGTGTGTGTGAGAGCAGGAACATGCCTTATGCAGAGGTCAGGGACAACCTCAGGTGTTGATCCTTGCCTTCTCCCTTGTTTGGGGCAGAGTCTCGTTCACTACTGCACACCCAAGCTAGCTGGCCTACGAGCTTCCAGGTTGGTTTTCCTTATCTTCCACCCCACTGTACAAGAGTTGATATTACAGACATGTGCGACTGTGTCTGGCTTGACATGGGTTCTGGAAGTCTGAACTCTGGTCACCATATTTGCACGAGTCATCTCCCCTTCTTGTCCATTTTCTTTTATTTATTTTTTATTTTTAAAAAATATTTTATTTATTTATTTTCTAGGAGAGAGAGAGAGAGAGAGAGAGAGAGAGAGAGAGAGAGAGAGAGAGAGAGCGCCCCGGGGCCACCACCTTGTGGGTCTGGCATATGTGGGTCCTGGGGAATTGAACCCAGGGCCTTAGGCACTGGAGGCAAGTGCCTTTAACCGCTGAGCCATCTCTTCCAGCCCTTCTTGTCCTTTTTCATGGGTATCCCTCTACTTTTTTGGTTGAGTGGTGGAAAACTTCCAAAAACAGGGTTCCATTGGTGAAGGTCATCTTTTAGTTCCTGACATTAAAGAAAAGTTGCTGCACACTAGCTATTGTTTTGAGAGTAAGTCTGCCTCATGGTGAAGCATGCTTTTCACACAGATGGATTCACCTCTGCCCGCGTCACAGCTCTCCTTGTAGAGATAGCACTAGCTGAAAGTGCAGGCACCAACCTCCACTCCCCAAATGTACTCCTAGTGATTAAAAAAAAATATTTTCCACCCACCATGACTCAGGGAACTGAGCGGAAGAGGGGGCGGAAAGATTGTGAGAGCCATGGTGGGGAAGACTATCCAGAGGCATGGCACCCTTCAGTAACAACACACTTGGTCCAGGAGGACCGGGCTGAGTACTAGGCTATCCAGGGTCCCCTGCCACAAGGACTGATCCAGACGACCTACGGAGGAGGATATCCAGCTGACTGGGGATGGGAGGGGGGGCAATGAGGAATTGGGGATAACAACTCATTGTTGGTCCACTAAACAATGTAATTCATTATGGACAATACAATTTTTTTATATTTTATTTATTCATTTTCAAGCAGAGAGATGAGAGAAAGAGAGAGACAGAGAGAGATAGAGAGAGAGATAGAGAGAGAGAGAGCGCACCAGGGCCAGCACCTTGTGGGTCTGGCATATGTGGGTACTGGGGAATTGAACCCAGGACTTTAGGCACTGGAGGCAAGTGCCCTAACTGCTGAGCCATCTCTCCAGCCCCCCCCCAATTTTTTTTAAATAAAAAAAATATTTTCTGCACTTTCTTCACTGTGTCAGGACACTAAAGATACTGGATATAGGACTGTGGCCAGAATTGCCCTAGGACACAGGTCATCTGTGGGACCAGTACCTGTAGACCAGGTAAAAGTCTTTATGGTGGCTCTGCTCAGTCACAAGGCCACAGAGACAGAGAGTTTATACAGGACTAACCCTACATAAAGATTATGTTCCAGGGGGTTTTGTATAGTTATTTGGAGAGCTCTTTGGCCAGGACCTATAGCATTTATGCATAACTTCTCCAAGGTCTATTTGTAAAATATAACTCCACAAAGGATCAACTCAGGTTACAAATGTGTGTGTATGAAATTTGAGTGTATAATAAGAAATGTTGACAGATGGGTGGTGGTCCTGCTCCTCTTGGCTCTGCAGTGTCCCCCGTAGTCATCCTTTCTCTTGATTTGACCTGGAAAAGTTCTACTTCCTATACACGTCTCAGCTCTGCATCTTCCTCTTCACCCCCCTGCCATGACCTGAGTTCAAGCCTCATATTTTATAGGGTCTCCATTTTCTGTTGATACTCTCCTGGTATATTTTGGTTCTTCCATTTGGTGGAAATCTCTGGTTCATTTCCCTTTAGCTATTGTTGCGGTCAGCTTCCTAGTTGCTGCACAGAAAGAACCCAAGCAAAAGTGGCTTATGGAGGAATGGGTTTATTAGGCTTACAGACTCAAGGGGAGACTCCATCCTGGCAGGGAAAATGATGGCATGAGCAGAGGGCTGGACATCACCTCTGCCACAGCACTGGAAACAGTGGCAGGAAGGTGTGCCAAACTCTGACAAGGGGAAGCTGGCTTATAACCCCCATAAGTCCACCCCTAACAACATAGCTCTAGTGAGGTTCTAATTCCCGAATTGCCATCAGCTGAGGATCGATCTATCAGAACACATTCATTTGTTTGTGGGGAACACCTGGATCAAACCATGACAGCTATGTCTCTTGCTGACATCTGACACGGCTTTGGGATTATTGTGGTTTGCTAATGATTCTGTCTATTAATGGGGAAGCATAAGCAATTCTGATTTAAGGTGAGAACCAGTAGCTAATCTAACGATTGTCAAGTGAATGTGATGACTGGCGGGTCTGCAGTTAGAAAAGTGATACTTGCTCTGACTCCCTAGGTTCAAATCCAAGCCTCCGCTTCTTATTTGGCTGGATGAACACAGGCAAGGAATACAAACACCTCAGCTTCTTCATCTCTAAAATGTGGATTACAACAGGTCTTGCCTTCTGAGGTTACGGTATAAACTGAATTAGTTAGTCCGGTGCTTGTGGAGCCTGTAGAACAGTTTGCTGACTCAACTCTGCGCTTTTGCTGTTATGCTTTCGTTTTCCTCTTTTCTCCTTTTCTTTGTTACGTTACTAACATTTTCCATGTCTTTCAGAAGCTATATATGTCTCATTTTATTGTACCAGTTACTACCTCTAAGGAAAAATGTATTCTTGAATTTGAATCTGCCTGCTTAAATGAAAAATAAACTTCCTGTCTTTAACTATCTTATGGTCCCTCCATTTATCTCTATGTGTTTAACGTAAATCATGATGAACAATAAAGAAAAAAAGAGAGAAAAAATAAGTTAGGATTTTAGATCCAAGTTATTCACAGATTATTATTTTTTTTCCTCTAAGTGTCTGAGGACAAAGTGTTGGCATCAAGTTATTATCCAGTTAGTGGGAGCTATTAATCCACACATGCTGCAGGCTAACCGTCTGAATCTGTCCTTGTCCTCACAGTGTTGATTGATCTCTTCCTTTCTGGGAGGATGGAGTGTGAAGAGCACAGCAGCATGGCTTTAGTCCTCCACTCTTCCCCTGACCATGGCCTTGTCCAGAGGGAACATGCTTTGCCCTTGGACCTGTGACTTGGCCACTGGTATATATTGGCTGAAATGAGGAGATATTAGCTCTGAGTCTGGTATTCAAAGTACTGGCTTGTGTCTGTCTTCCTTCCTGTTCCATACAAACTCCCAGCTTGCTCAGCTGCTGACCCCCATCAGGGATGAGAGATGTGTAGAGCCCAGACTTCTTGCCAACCTAAGACCTAGTGAGAAGTGGGGCTGTCTCACCTGGCCCTCCGTGGTCTGCCAAACTCAGCCACCACAACCTGTGAATGCTATGTATGACTCTGTGTTATGAGTCAATGTGAATGGCCACAGGGTTCCCTGGTTAAGCAGTTTGGGGTGTCTGAGACAATGCTTCTGGATGTGAGCTGAGTAAAGCAAAATGGCCCCCCAAAGTGGAGGGCACTACCATCCCATCCCCTGAGGACAAAAGGGGAGGAAAGGAAGAATTTGCTTGACTCTCTAACCTGGCTGGTAGAGCTGGGATGACCTCTAAATTTTTAAATTTTGACAACCACATTTTTCACTTGAAAACATTCTTTCATATTCTCAGATTATTTTTGATCATTTTCTCCTTTTGCTGCTTGTTTATTTTCTATTTCCTTTTGTATTTTGTGTGTACATGTGTGTAATGTGGTGTTGGTGTGTGTGTGATGTCTGCATGGGTATGTGCCCATTCGATGTCCCTGCACTCTTCTGTGACAGGGTGTATTCACTTGTGGCAGCCAGAGGGGAAGATCAGGTGTCCCATTCATCACTCTTCTGCCCATTTTTGAGCCAGAAATTTCTTGTTCAATCTGGAGCTCTCTGATTTTGTTTTTTTTCCCACAAGCCCCTGCAACTCTCCTATCTCTACTCTCCATAGGATTGTGATGACAGCTGTTTTATGTGGATTCTGGGGCTCGAACTTGGGTGGTCTCTTAGACTGCCTTGGGCCCTCAGGCTTGCCCGGGAAGTACTTTAACCACTTAGCCGTCTCTTCATCCTTGTTTCTTTTATGAGATAGGCTCACAAGTTGCCCAGGCTGGCCTTGAGCTCCTGATTCTCCTGCATCTGTCTCCAAAATGCTGGGATTAAAGGCTTTCTTCTATTTCTTAAAGCACACAGGTGTCATGGAGGATTCATGTTTTTACTTATCAGAGGGTTCCTGAGTGGAGAATCAGCAGGTGCAAAGTTAGCAGCATGGGCTCTGGGGTCAGCTGTGTGCTAGGTCAAGGACAGCTCTGCACTCTGAGCTGAGTGACCTGAGGCAAGTGACTTAACCTCTGCAAGCTTCAGCTGTGCCTCCGTTAAGCAGAAAACCCATGTTACTTTCCTCACAAAGCTATAATGGTAATTAGCTTCATATTGGTATATCTATATTTGATTTAAAAATTGTGCATTTTGTTGATGTTTCCCTTGATCTCCCCTACTCCATCTTTATGTTCCAGGGGTTTTTGTACAGTTATTTGGAGAGCTCTTTGGCCAGGACCTATAGCATTTGTACATGACTTCTCCAAGGTCTATTTGTAAAATATAACCACAAAGGATCAGCTCAGGTTACAAATGTGTGTGTGTATACAATTCAAGTGTATAATATTTATAATTTATACATTTATAAGATTTATACATTATCGGCAAGGCTTCTGGGCCAGAGAGATGTCTGTGAGCAAGCAGCACAGTTCCTGCCCTCCAGCCTCCAATCCCATGATTAGATATAAAAGGGAAGCTTGGTACAGCACACGCGTGGGGGGAGCTAGGAACCGAGAGAGTTTAGAATAGGTGGGAATCTAGTCAGGAAGTCATCCCAAACTTCCTGGGTGTGCTGGTTTGAATGAAATGTCCCCCACTGACTCATCTCTTTTGAATGCTTGGTCCCCAGCTGATGGCAATTTGGGAACTGAAGCCTCTCTGGAGGAGGTGTGTTGCTGGGGGGTAGACTTAGGGATGTTATAGCCAGCTCCTTCTTGTCAGCCCAGCTCACTCTTGTTGTTACCTTCCATCCGCTGGGTCAAGATTTGATGTCCAGCTCTGCTCTATTATCCTTTTCCTGTCCCTTTAAGACTGCAATAAACCCTTTCCTCCCATCAGCTGCTTAGGATTAGGTGTTTGGTTCCAGCAATGTGGGAGTTACTACAACACTGAGCTAGGTGACATTTGAATTGAGATCTGATAGAAAGTCCCTGGCATGGACCAAACCCAGTGACTTGACCAGCCCCACCTTCCACCCGCCGTGTCCCATCACTCTCTCTCTCCCCTGACCTGCTGGTTTTGGTACCACTGGCCACTTTCTGAATATCCTGTATTTGTTTGTCCATAGCTGGGACCCTATCCCCTATTGGATGAAAAGTAGAACTCAGAGCTCAGCTCATAACAGGCAGCAGATGAACACTGGCTGACCACGTGGACAAATGGACACATGGATAGGCTAAGTGCAGAGATTCTCCCTCTGCTGACTTGCTTGTCACTCTCTCAGATGGCCATATCCCTGACCCATAAGACAACATCTCCTTCCCTGCATGCTACCATGCTGTCTCTTGGGGAGCTCTGATACCAGTGGGCGCTGGCAGGACCCAGCCAGTGGAAAAGGGGTGTTGCAGTCAGCTTCACATTGTTAACATAAAGCATTCAACCAAAAGCAGGTTGTGGAGGAAAGGGTTTATTTTGGTGTACAGACTCGAGGGGAAGCTCTGTGATGGTGAGGAAGATCAGAAGCTGGACATCTTGTCCTGGCCAACATGAGGTGGACAAAGCAGCAGGAGAATGTGCCAAACACTGGCAAGGGGAAGCTGGCTATAAAACCCATAAGCCCGCCCCCAACAACACATCTCTTCAAGGAAGAATTCAATTCACAAGTTTATTTTGGATTCTTGATTCAATTGCCATCAGCTGGGGAATCAAGCACTCAGATCACATGAGTTTATGAAGGACACCTAATTCAAGCCACCACAGGGGGTGACTAATGATTCAGGAAAGAGGAGAAGCTGAAGGTACAAGTTCCTCAAGGGTTTGTGAATGTCATCTCAAGTCAGACATTGAAAGACAAGCCATCAAACCATGAGCGTCATGGCTCAGGACCAAGATGCTGGGAACACCTGCAGGTGAACTAAGAAAGGTGGTGATGAAAAGGCGAGGTCATTCTCAAAATCAGTGCCCGTCCCTAAAGAAAGTGGGGTGAAGCCTAACCCTGATACAATTGGCTCTGGCTTGAAACTCCCAATACTAGAAATTGGTTACTACCCATAGTTCACTGTTGATCAGAAAGACTATAAGGTCCCCAAAACTAGACAGGCTTCTGTCTAAGCACTTGATTACCCACCCAAGGTAAAAGGCAAGACCCTATTGTTGAAAACACCACAGGCTGCCATCATACATCCTAAGACCCAGCTGTAATCTGAAAGGAAGCCAGTTCCCAGATGGTTAACCCATCCGAGTGCTGGGATGCACCGTATGAGCTGCCAGGGGAGACTAGCCAACAATGCTGGAAGAAAGCAGGGAACACTGCTGTATGACAGCAACCAGTATGACAAGATGCACACACCTGTGCAACAGTGACACTCAACCTAGGTGAGTAATCAAAGGCTCTCTGATTGGCTAGGAGATCCACTCAGTGGCAAGGAACCCTTAGCTGGAACTGGGATCCAAGCCAAATTCCTTTGGAGACCAAGAATCTGGATTCTAAGAGGAAGCGTCCACTAACCATGGGCCTAAGGAGAGACTACACCTGTTATAATCTCGTCAATTTAACAATGTTTGTACCATTTAACATATGTTAAACTGATTCTCCGTTGGAGCATCTGTTTTTATTTTACAGAAGGCAGTGAGAAACATGCATAACACAGCTCTACTAACAAGACCAGAATGACAGCTGACTCCCTGGAAGGAGATGAACCACCCCTAAGACATCAGCTAGAGCCCAGGTAAAACCACATGCTGCTTCCACAGTGAGCCTGACAACCTGCACCAGGGTAATGGATGGAGACAGACACCCAGGATACTCCAAACGCTCCAAAGCAGAAAGCCAGAGGCTGCTAAGAGCTCAACACTAAGGAAGACTTAACACTCACCCACCATGGCTCAGGGAACTTTGTGGAAGAGAGGGCAGAAAGATTGCATTGTCCCTCCCCCACTAACTGTCTGCTGCTAGCACAACTCACAGCCCTCAATCCCATGGAGCATTCCAGCCCTATGTGGGATGGGGCTAGGAGGAGGGAAACGGTGGCACCAACACATGAATTACGCATACAAATTTTCTACTTATTAAAAAATTAAAAATCAGTGCCCTTTAAAGTGGCCCTGTGGGCCCACCGTTGACAGTGAGAGAAGCTCTCTGCTGCCTGAATAGATAGCATGGGTTCTTGCTGGCGTAGCTCATAAGGACAGGAGCGGATTTCCTGGGAAGGATGCCAGAGGAGGCTCCCTTCCTGCCCCTCAAGGGATGGTCATCTCTATCAGACTCCTGCTGTCACCACCTAATACTGGAGGCTCCCTGGCACTCTGATGTAAGGTGCAGTGTGCTAGGGGGTCACCTTATGTAGCTGCCACCTGTACCTGGAGACCCTAAACTTTTTTGGTCTTCCACTCATGGAAAAGTGAAACAGCCTTACAACCAATGAGGAGCTGCACCATTTGGTTAAAACTTAAAACAACAGGACCCATATGGAGAGGAAATTATTTTAAAAGGACTAAAATGTCTAATTTGCATAACCTATGTTTCTTGTTCCTATTTGTACCCAGTGGGTGCTACATGAATATTTGAATACTTAATGACAAATTAATATAATAATATAATTTTCCAGGACTTCTTATTGTTGACAAGTGTCTGAGCCAACTGCCTTATTTATTCATTTATTTATTTTGTTCAGGCTACCAGTATATGGGGAAAAGTTAAAAGGTTCCAGAATAGGTGAAGGAAACTTATCCTAAGTGTTTACATGCACCAAAATGACATTTTAACATATGAACATATACACAAATGCACCTGAGTCCAAACTTTTTGTGGACACAGTGTCCAAAAATCATAGTCGAGGCCCTTGGTCCCTTGGTCCTAAGACACCCCTACTCTTAGGTAGTCTCTCATTTGTATCCTACTCTACTCAGCTGGTGGGCTGGAGATCGCCAGGTGAAACTCTTGCTGTGTTGGCCATCAGAAGCACAATCATTGTCCCTTGCCCCCATTTGTCACTGGGAGCAGCTCCAATTTTTCCCCTATTCCTAGAAAAAGACAGGCCTTTTCAAACATGACAAAGCTTATTTTGGATTCGCGGTTGATTTCTTCACCAGGGAGACGCAGAGAGACTGTGTCTCCCATTCTCAACACCCACATGAATGGCCGCCCCCTGCACATAGTATTTGAGGCAGAAACAAATAGTGCACTGTGGAGGGGATGGGTTGGCTTCATCCTTCATCAAGATGGGGAAAGACCTTGTCTCCTGAACACACAGCCTTAGGAAAGTAGACAACGAAAACACAAATATTCCAAATGTCCCCATGAAAGGGACATTGATCCTGCTGGGGCTAACCTCAGTGCTTCCTTCTCCTCCTGAGTTACCAGACCATCTTCATGCTGTCCCTAAACATCCAAATCACATATAACCCTTCCTGCCTTCTTCCCATTCCTTCCTTTCCTCCTCTTTATTTTCCTCTTCAATTTCATGTATTCCTCCATTTCCTTCATTCCCTTCTTCCCTTCCTTTCCTCCTGCCCCCAATTTCCTCTCCTTACTTTCCCTTCCTTTGTCCCTTCTTCCCTTTCATTCCTTCATTCTCCCCTTCTCTCCTTCCTTCCCCCTCCCATCACTGAAAGCCATGAAGAGTAATGGGAAGAAACCTAGGGAATGATCACAGACGACTGCCTGAGACCACAGAGAAGAAGTGACATCATGAGCTTTCATGTCACTCAGACGTGGGAAGAAAAGATAGTCTCTTTTTGCTTCACTTCTGAGATGATATTCATGGACTTCTTTAGTTACCTTAATGACATTTGAGTCTTTTGTGGCTTAAGCCGGCCTGGTAGGTGGATTCTTAGCGACCAAGGGACCCTTTTCTGCCCTCTCTTGCTGGCCTCTGGAGGTGGGTGGTCTTGGCAGCCTGGACAGAAGCAGCTGAGTGCCTTCTCAGAACACTTGTCTTCTTGTCTTCCTTCTCCTAGCCGTGTCAGCCCTGGTGGACAGATGGTACCCCACACGGGGTGTAAATTCTGTGCCCAGTCGTCTTCACTACCAGACCTGTCCCACCTGCTGGATGCTGCCAGTGAGTTCCCCAGAAGCAGAGGCTGAATTAGAGTTGGGCACCTGAGATGTGGGAAACAGGCTTGGGCAGAGAGAAGTCAGCAGGTGTGGACCAGCAGAGTGGCTCATTCTGTGAGGAAGTGACCAGCCAGACAAGGGGTGAGGCTTGACCCAGACGTCAGCACAATCAGAGGAGACAGCTGTCCCACGCCACATAACATCTCCCTCCCTTCTTGAGGAGGAGAGAGCATGGCCCTGATTCCCCACTATATGAGAAGCAGAGAAATAGCCTTAGAATCAGAGCTTGAGGGTTGCTCAAACCTTTCTACTTGTCAAATATCCCTTCCTGGGGGCCAGGAGACTCCATGACGACCAAAGTCCCTGAAATTGATCCTTGTTGGAAACTGAGCTTTCTGCTCAGCCCACACAGGCTCAGCTGTGCAGTCAGAACCCTGAGAAACTCTCCAGCTTGTTGATACAGAAGAGGAACGTGGGGCAGCTCATGGCTTCAGGATAAGCAGGAGCCAGGCTAGCATGAGAGATCCCTGCTCCAGCAACCCAGGACTCCTGTCATGCCATGGGCAAACTTGGCCTGTGACTTTGTTTTTCAGAGAAGACAGGATCAATTGCCTTGACTGGGGACAGTGATGACCACAGATAATCAGCTCATGGCCTGGGGACCAACATATCACTGAGATCTTGTAGCTGTCAGCCAGGCCACTACCCAGATGGTGTTGACAAACATGAGGAGGAAGGAGCTGGGGAGTTTTGGGAGCAGGAGGCCCAGGATTAAGCATCATTTCCTAGTTCCTGGGAGGCCAATTCAGCTCAGCACATGGCAGATGGAGCTGAAGCTAAGACCAGGACATTGCTCAGCTTCCTGAACCCAGGCACCACTCAAAGCCAGCTCAGCTGACTGCAGACAGAAGTGTTTAGTCTCCAATAAGATGCTCCTTATTTCTCCTTTCAATCTTTCCCTATATCTCCAAGTATACCCTGTATGATGTTGCCATTGTCATACGCAGAGGCCCCAAGCTCTCCCCACTGATCCCACCTCTGCGACTTTCCCTCAGCTCCACCATCCTACTGACTCCTTGTTGTGACTCTTAGCTTTTTAAAATATATATATATATATATATATAATTCACATACCATGAAATTCACCCTTTCGCATGCTCAGCTCAGTATTTTGCAGTGGATTCAGAGTTGGGTGAGCATCCTACAAAATAACAGCTTATTTTCATTACCCTAAAAAGAGCTCATCCATTAGCCATCAATTTCCACTTCCCCTGTGCATGCATACCATACCACTAACTTCTACTGTGTCTGCAAATTTGCTTTTTTAACGGATCTCATATATGTGAACCATATAGTGCGTGTCCTCTGTGACCAGCTCGTTGACTCTAGCATGTTTTCAACATTCATCCATGTTATAATTAATTTATTCTTTTATGCCCAAATAACATTCCACTATATGGTTATGCCATATTTTGTGCATCCATCCTTTGGGTGCTTGGCACTTGAATAGTCTTCATTTTTTTGACTAGTGTATATTACCACTGTGAACATACTTGTAAGAGTTTTCACTTGAAGATAAGATTGCCTCACATAGCCGGGCATGGTGGCGTATGCCTTTAATCCCGGCACCTGGGAGGCAGAGGTAGGAGGATTGCCCTGAGTTCAAGGCCACCCTGAGACTACATAATGAATTCCAGGTCAGCCTGGTTTAGAGCAATACCCTCCCAAAAAAAGATTGCCTCGCATACACCCCTAGGGGTCGAATATCTCATCATATGTTAACACATGTTCAGCATTTAGAGGAACTGTCAAACTGCTTAGAATGTGAAGATACCATTTTCCTTCTCATCTCGGTGTCTGAGGCTCTAATTTCTTCACATCCATATAGTAACTTTCATTTGAGTAGTGGGTATAAAATGGCATCTTGTGTGATTTTATTTTCTCCATTGGCTAATCTGCTGAGGTTTCCATTGGCTTAGTCTGTCCATTCCCCTCTTCCTTGTACCAAAGACTGTTGTTCCTAGCTTGACCTCAATACACTTCAACTACCCACAATAATGCCCCAAACCTCTCTCCTGCCTTCATAAAACCTCAACTTGAACATCATACACATACCGTACTCATCATGACCTCATGATGAAGCCCTCCAATCTGCCTCACCACAACAAGTGAGTCCCTTCCAGCCCTCATGCCATCTCTGCCCAGCTGCTCAAGCTACCAGCGTGAGCAGTGTCCTTAACAGGCCCCTAGGCTGAGACCCTACACACACACACTCCTGCTCCTTTCCCAAAAGGATCTCATAGTGCTCCTCTGTGTCATCTGTCCTCACTGCTACCATGACCTTAGACCTCCTTGCTGCCATCTAGGACATTCTCTTAGGTTTTTATGAGATACAGATCTGATTAAGTCACTTTGCCATTCTCAGGCCTCCCATTTCCCAGAACAAGGTTAAAGTCAATTTCAGAGTCTCTATACCTAATTCACACTTGATGTCTGTTCACTACTCGGACCTCATTTCACTACTCGGACCTCATTTCTGGCCACTCCTTCTTCTCACCCAGCATTCTTTAGTTCTTCCTTAACACTTCCTCACACACTACTGGGTTCATCTTCACTCTCTCCATTCTTGCCTGGGAGGCTCCAATGTCCTTGCCAAGACTCAACTTCAACACCCTTCCTTTCCCTCCCCAAGTGCCAGGAGTTGGTCAGGTTTCCAAGCAGCCTAGAGCCCCTGCATGTCTTTCTTATGCATTTCATGCACTTTTAGGAAGATGATGTGTAAGCATTTTCCAATGTCACTAGCCCACTGGGTTGGAAGTTCCATGGAAGCCAGCACAATGGCTTCTCTGCTCACTGAATCCACATTAGGAATTCGTAGGTGCTTGTTGGTGGTCGTGGAGGGAGCACATGTGTTCAGAGAGAGCAAAAGAGCCAATGAGAGTTAGGAGCAGTATGGCTACCTCTTTGAAGATTTGTGGGGAATAGGTAGTGACCAAGGAACAGCAGACACAGACAAAGGGTATGAGGTCCTGTCCTCTCACTAAGGATAGACAGCAACTCATTACCTGTAGCTTGAACAGCAGACTGTGTGAAGCAGGCCAGCCCGAGGGACCAGTGGTAATGGGAGTCACTGTAAAGAACACCGGTATACTCACCCTGTCACTGCTAGCTGGCCTTTCCAATGACAGATTCATTAAACTTAGGGGACAAGATAAGAGTAGATCACAGACAGAGATTGAGTTGGCTGAAATTCAATTTCAGTCTCTCCTCCCGCCCTACCTAAGATCAGTGCTCTTTAAGTCTTATCTGTAAGCCTTTCCTCTCTCCTCTCTGATCTTACCATCCCAGGCATGTGTGTGTTGGGTTAGAAATGTGTCCCTTCAGAGAGAGAGAGAGAGAGAGAGAGAGAAAACTGAGATCTGGAGCCTGTCATTGGACATGTAGGGAAACTCCAGCAGCATGGAAGGTCCTGCCTGATTCCTGGCCCCTGGGGGATGACAAAGGGTGAACAGGTGAAGGTCCTTGTATTTTTTAAGAGGACCTTGGTCTCTGCCCAACAGGCCCTCCTGTGAAGCTACATCCTATGATGTACAGAAGTTTTGGGACCTTAAGGATTTCAAGTCCATCACCTATGACTGTTTGTCACTACCTCTGCTGGACCAGAGGATGTGAGAAAGCTGTAAAGGTGAACCAGCATGCTTGCCTCTGAAGGAGATGCTGAGGGGGTCTTCTTAGGGTGAGAGAGATCACAGCAGGTGAGTCCTACTACCCAGGGAGAGGAGTGGGGGAGCTCCCAAGCCAGGAGGGGAAGAGCAATGACCACCTGCAGCAGGGTGGCAGAGCCTTTGATTGTCTAGGTTCTACAGCATGAGGGATTCTGGGGACTGGACAGCCCACACCATCTTCCTGGGAGAGCCACGTCTCAGCACCATCTCTCAGATTCCCTCTCCATGCACACACATGGGCACACAGCATTTGCAATAGAATCAACCTGTTTTGTGATGAAGGAGAAGCTGTGGGCGCCAAGACCTGGGATGTCTCTGCTGGAAAGTACTATCCCAGGGATCACAGACTTCCTGCTCAGCTGTGCCAGGCCTCTGGGCCATGTCAGCACAAAGATCACCAGCTACACAGTACAGACGGAGATCCATGAAGCAGGTCTGGTGGGCCCAGGAACTCACATGCTGCAAACCTCAAAGTTTGGATGTTTGATGATACCATGCAGATACAGAACCCTTAAGATTTTCTGGAGAGGCCTGGCTAGGCCAAAGGAAGTTGAGGGTGGGGCACCAAGCTTGGATGAGCCTGGAACAGATTGGAAGAGCCATAGAAACATGGGTCAGGGACAGGAGTCTGGACCAGGCTTGAGTGGCAGGAATGAATGGTATGTATGTTGGGAAGGAGCAAATGTCCTCCACCACCTTGGTGCTTGCTGCTTGCTGCCTCCAACCCTAAGAGCCCTCTGCTGCACTTTAAAGTCAATCCTGATCACAGCAGGGCCCAATAACTTCCTCCCTGGACCTCTGAGACAAGATTCAAGGAAATACTGGGCAGAACAACAGTGCTCATCAGATCCAGAGGTGGAAACAGCTAATGTTCATCACAGGGAATAGATAAACAAGCACACAGCATTAATATAATGGAAGATGAGGCAGGAAGTACTGACCCGCTCTGCAGCAGGGATGTGCTGGTGAGGCCAGACAGGAATCACACTGCATAATTCCTCTTATAGGAAATGTTCAGAACCGGAAAATACATAGGGACAAAATGCAGATTAGTGGCTTCTAGGGGTTGAGGGAAGCCTCCGGAGAGTAAGATGTGACCATTTGATGAGTATGAGTTTGTTTTTGGAGTGATGAAAATGTCTTGGACATAAGGAGTAGTGATGATTGCATAACATTGTAACTGCACTTAATACCATTGAATTGTATGTTTTTGTTGTTTATTTTTGTTTTGTCTTGTTTTGTGTCTCATCCTTTAGCCCAGGCTGGCCTAGAGCTCATATTGCAGCCCAGGCTGGCATCAAACTCATAGCTATCCACCTGCCTCAGCCTCCTGATTGCTGGGATTATAAGCATGCACTATGTCTGCCCTAATCACACACTTCAAAATAATTTAAATAGTGAGTTTTATGTTGTGTAGATTTTACCTCAGTTAAAAAAAAAAGTTAGTATCTGCCTGCATTTTCTGTTTCTCTAGATCCAGCTCAGAAGAGCTCAGCTTGAATTCAGACCTTGCTCAGGAGCACTCACACAGCAGGGCAGACACTGAGGACTAGGCTCCACCTTCACTTCCAATGGTTTGACCACCTGTGACATTAGAGAACGGGGAAGGAAGGCTCTCACCCACAACTCCGCTTCCATTTTGCAGCAGAACAGCACCTCAAAGCTTCCTGCTTTGGGCCCCTTCTGTTATGAGTAAACACACCTCATAGACAGCATACATGTTCCTGAGGCTGGGCACTAACAGAATCAGTGGAGGGTCGGGCAGCTTGCCTAGGAGCAGGAGACTTCCCTCACTTCGCTTTTGTCCCCTATCAGGATGTATGTTCCCCCTCACCAATTATTCATCTGTACATTCTAATTAACTTCCATGTGTCTCCTATGGCACTGATGGAGGAACTATACCAGCAATAAACAAGACAGGGTGCCTGCCCTCATGGAGCTTCCTGTCCAGGCTGGGCTGATCTTTTCACTCCCCTTCCACCACCAAGCATCCTGGATGTTGGGTATATTTCTGCACCGGTTACTATGATGGCTGACCTGTTTCTTTATCAGAATATAAAGTGCTATATGATCTACCAGACGCCATGGCATTTCCTTTAGCTCAGTTTATAGAGCTGTACCTAAGCAAAAGATTCATGGAGTTCTCCCAAGATATGACTATTGTGAAAAGTCATCTTTAACATTCTTATAATTCCATTTATTTTTTCAAACTATAATATTCCTTCTTGACATAAGACAAAAATAATTCTGTGACTCTTGCAAATATACTATTTGTTTCTTTTCTTATCCATCAGAAACATGAAGTAAAATAATAACTTGAATAACTTTAACACAATTTGACATTCAAAGAAATTTTAGGTGTAGAAGATGAGAGACTCAGGAAAAAGCTTTAGGTGTGCTTGGTTTCAGCACCTAAAACTTTGAACTGAAACTCTTCTTGCTCTATACTTCTTGACCTGAGGGATGTTAGGACATAGATGTGGTCACTTTAATAGGAGTCCAACCCCTCCCCCCACACATACTGCTGTCCAAGATAAATGCCAGGGGAGCAAGTCCAGCCCTGCTGCTGCCTGAGTTGATGCAGTCTTGAATTATGGCTTCCCTGTGTTATCTATGTGCCTTCTAGCCTCACCCCAACCCCCACCCCTGCAGTAGCAGAACAGCCCCCTATTGCTAGAAAAATCCAAGGCCACCTGGGCTATGGCCTTGGGTCCTACTACTGCATCCATGCTCTTAGCATGCACACTTAATCATGTGGAGTAGAACTTTCCTCCTCCCCAAAAAACATATATAAGAAGGAGGAAGATGAAAAGGAAGAGGAGGAGGAGGAAGAAGAAGAAGAGGAGAAGCTGTCTTTATTGTTTCCATTTCCAGAGTCTCTCTCTAGCTTCAAACCTGCCATACTGCCTGTGTTATGGTGGCTCCAACTTTCCAATTCTGAAAGGGCATTTCATCTCTCCTGGATCAGAAAAGATGAAATAACATTATATAACATTATCAAATGAGAGCCTTAGTTAGGACGAGATGATCCTGCTTTAACACCACTCTTTAGCACAGATTAACTCACACCCAGGAATAGATTGTGCCCTTAACTCAAGATGACTTAATAGGGGGTGATGGGATGGAGGATGGGATGCTCAGATGACAAGGCAGGGGGCACATGCACTGTGAAGAGCAGGTTGGACTCAGGGCCAACAGCAAATGTCCACACAGTAACCACAAAGTCCCGTTTCTAGGAGGACCTTGACTTCCTTGCCACCCCAATGGGATGGCTGAACCTCTAGGCAAGGGTGGACACTCTAGCTCTCCTTAGCTGACCTTGAATGACTCCTTTGCTCTTTCACAGTCAATCAAAGCTTGTGCATTTGGGCTGGGGAGTGTATTTAGACCTTGGACTGAAGATGATAAACAGATTTCAAATCTTCTTTAGTCCGGGAGAATAGGGAACCTCAGGGGAGAGCCAGTGTCATACCAGGAATGGGGAGTCAATGTATCAGTCAGCTGATTTGCCTCTGCCTCTGAAAGACACAGCCAACTCTGGCATCTGCCTGCCCGTGTGGCCCATGGCTGCGGCAGTCAGAGGTCTGGATGTGGTATGGGTTGGGTCGTCAAAAATGTAAGCAACACATCTCCATAACTGAATGCTGCAAAAATGTGTCTTTTGCTCAAGACTATCGTGATCAGTAGGGGTCAGCAGGGCGCTCTGCTCCCCACAGTCCTAGTTTCTACAGTACAGTGGTTGCACTATCTTGAATTTGTGGCCTTGTTGTACACAGCAGACATAATGAAGAAGGCTTTGCACTGGCAGTTAAATGCAGAGCCTCATAATCTATTAACAAGAAACAGCCCAGTGCGATCTCCCCATGTGTGCATGAGAGGGCAGTGAGTTGTGGTCAAGCACGAGGAACATGACCACAGTCACCTTAGAGTAGACATGCCTCAAGACCTGAGTCTGCCCACAGAGTGCCAAAGGAGCCCACTACAATTTCATCACTCTAGCAAATCAACCCTGTTGGTTTTCAGTTTTTTCTTTCTAATCCATATCATTCTGTATTAAAAACTTCACACAGCTTAGTGTTTTTCTTCCTGCACCAGAAACCAACAACTTGTTCACATTGCTCCATGATCTCCATCAGCATCCCTGGAACAGCCATCAACCATTACAATTCATGAGTCTTCAGGTGCTCACTAACACACCAGGCTTAGCAGCAAGCACTTAACATATATCATCTGGTTTGGAGACAGATCCAGGGGCACAATCCTGCCTTAAAGGCTTCATTATGAGGGAAGGCAGTGTTGTTGGGTACAATTCCTTGAATTAAATATTAAATTCTTGTTGTGGATACTTCTAAATGTTTTTCCTTTGAATAGTTAACATTGTTAGGGGTGAGTCACTTGACTGCTTGATTGATAGTTATCAGACCCTCTCCTTGTGTTTGGATGCCTTCAATAGGGAGCTGTCAACCAAGCAATCCCTTCTTTGATGACTGGCCTGGTTGTCATCATGATAGCCTGACTGCTTTAGACACTTCAGGATTTCCTGAAGAAACTCTACTGTGGCTGCAAAGATGACCATGCCTGTGGCTGTGGCTGAAGCCATGACTACTGCCACTTTCATTGGCTCCAGGAGACTAGACTTCAGTCCTAAGAAGCCTTGGTTGGTAAGACCCTATTGCTTAAGACACCACATGCTTCCATTGCAGGACACTGAGAAATCAAACTGGAACTTAACTGGAAACTTTCTCCCTTCTGATCAGCTGTCAGAGTGCTAGAAAGTTCTATGTAGCCTGCTGGGGGAGAAAAACCATCAACAGTCACAACCAGCAATGAGCCCTGCAGGCTGTACAACTGGCCACCTAGACAAGATGTGCTCACTAATGCAATAGTGGCATTTCTAGTATGGGTGTAACCAAGTCCTCTGTAGTTGGATTTGAGGCCCACTCCATAGGAGAGAATTCATGTCTGATACCAAAAACCTAGTCAAAAGCTTATGGCTGGGAAGGTCATAAGCACTCAGGTGCCAGAGAGGAAGCTACTACTAGTATTTGGCTAACTGGATATATTATGCCCACCAAATTGTCCTCTAAATACTTGTGGTTTTTTTGGATATATATTAGTGCTCATCTCACATTTAGCTAGAGAAGTTTCTTTTTTTCTGAGACAATGACTGTTGGGAAGACCCAAAACTCATCAAAGTGCTGAAAAAACATGACAGTGAAGCATTCAAAACTAAAAGAAACATCTCTCTCCTACCCTCCAAGCTCAGAGATCATAGCAAAAGAGGTAGAGGAAAGAATGTAGGCACCAAAGGATAGGGATGAGTGCTTCAGAATGCTGTCTCCAGACACAAAGTGGCTGTCATACCCATGATTTCGCAGCAGCTGTGGTTACCTGCACAAGACCTGCATAATAACAGGTGCATCGGCATGATGCCATTAATGATGGAGGAGGAAGAAAAGATGTAAAAACAGAAGAAGGAATAATTGGAAAGAAGATGGGGTTCAATGGAAGGGATGTGGGAGGAGCGACAAAGACATGTGCTGAGAGGGGAACATATACACTTTAAATAAAGTTTAAAAATTTTTTTTAAAAAAGAAGTGCCAGTAACATGTGGGTAACAATTGCCTCAAGCCACACCCATCCTACAGCTGTGCCCACTCAGAAAGTGGGAACAGGAAGTCAGCAACAAGACTGTGATGGAGAGAAAGGAAGGTGTGCACAGGCAAAGCTTGTGACTGGTGGAAATGAAGCTATGCACAAGTCTGTCCCACCCCTCTTCTGGCTTTTCAGTCTCCTTGGATCAGTCTGGGAATCTTCCTCCTATGCATTGCCCCCTCTGTTTAACAGTAGATCTTAATAAAAGCATCTCTCAAATGGCCTTATGTACTTATTGCTTACTTGTGGTCTTTTTCATGGGTAGAACAACCTAGGCTGGTCACATGATGACAACAGGTAAGGTTATGGGAGAGTGATTCCCAAGGCTGTCAGCTCTTATCTGGAGAGTTACAGAGAGCCACTGGGACTAGAAGCTGCAGAGACTGACACAGAACTTCAGATGTTCTGAGCAGGCAGGTGGAGAGGTGAGACTGTGGAAGGCAAGAAGCTACAAAGAGCCAAACAGAAGAACACCAGCCACGTAATGGGTTCTGCCAATGCTAAGAGCCGAGGGCTGGGACACTAATACTAGCTGATGAATGCTGGCACTCAGCCTAGATCAACAAGTGTCTGATTCGAGTAGCTCAAACTACAGATCTCCAACTTTGAAAGCCTACAGCCATAAGTCTGCCATTCTCAAGGCCTAGCACCGTAAGTCTCTAGGTTTGGATGTGCAACCTAATAAGCCTAGATGGTCAAACAGAGAGCTGAGCCTTTCCTGTTTAGTTCCATCTGCATAGAACAGGACCCTCAGCCCTTTGAAACAATTTAACCCTCATAGCACCTTTGAAATGCAGACATCATTCTATCTTCCTTTCCAGGCAAGAAGCCCCAAACTCTGAGGTGGACAGCCATGAGCACCATCTCTATGGACAAATAGCACAACCAGAGTTTGAACTCATGACTACATTCATGGCTCATGCTTCATGCTGCAAAAAAAAAAAACCCATCATTTCACATCCTGCCCGGCACTTCCATGGGACCTCCACTCACTGGCAAGTGAGACCCTCCTAAAGGAGACTCTCAAAGTGTTCACAGTAAGGTACTTGCTTGAAGATTATGTCTGCAGGCAGTGAAAGAAAGACTCGGATCATATGCCATGCAGTAGGACTTCCTGGAAGTTTGCTTAAATCACTCCTTTTACTCCTCAATCCCCTCTCAAGTTACTTAAAATTCCCTCCCTTCACCCTATGCCCACCATCTCTCTTCTCCCTTGCTCTACTCTGTAACCTTCAGAACTGCCTCCCTCCAGCAAACTCCCTGCTATTTTCCTCTGGCTTCCTTGAGAAGATAACTCATTACTCTCTCAATACTCCAGCTTTCTCTCCACCCAGTCATCAGCTCGCCCTACTAGATGGAAGTCCAAGACACATAGACTCACTGAGAGCCCTTCCTCCTGACAGGGTGAACGAAGAGCAGAGCACTGCATGTGACGTGTTCCCACACTGTGCTCTCTCCCTCACTCTCTGCTCCATCTCCTTAGGGTGCAACCAGAACATAAACCACCGGTAGCAGCGAGGCACATCCTTTGCAGGGAGAGCATTCCTAAATTGAAATCTAGCTCCCAGGGCTGCCTCCTGCTGGGTCTTGCTCCCTTTTCTGCATCACAGGTCCTCAGAGAGTCAAAATGGTGGCACCCTTAATTCTTCCCTCGCTAACTAAATGTGCTGAATCCTTATCTTGACAGAACCTAGGGAGGTATTAGACCAGGGTGTCTGATGCCACTCATCCACACAATAACAGCTTGTTTCAGTGTGTGGCAATGTGCCATGCGAATGTCTTGTGCCAGAGACTATAGCAGACAAGGACTCAGGAGACTTGGGCATTAGTTTGGGGATTTAGAATTAAAGTCTCAAGACCTTGAATTGCTGTTTTAACTGGCTTCAGCCTCAGTTTCCTCATCTGTAAAACCGGTACAGGTTACCACCTGCTTCACCTTCCTGTAGGGTGGTGTTTGAAATGCAGGTGTGTGGGAGAGGCTGGGCCAGCTGCAGCAGCCATCTCCTTTCCTTGAGTGTCATTGTTTGTGCTGGAACATCCATCAGCCCTTCCAAAATGCAAAGAGAAGGTAAGAATGTCATCAATGTCTGCTGGTCTGCTTTCCTCTGCTGCATGAATCAGCCAGGGGACTGTGGCCTGGAAGCATGGGGCAGGGCTGGGAGGAGGAGCTGACCCCACAGTGGCCATGCTGTGTCATCGGCAGAGGCAGGCAGCCCAGAACAGTGGCATAAACAGCACTTTGAGGTAAACAAGGACCAACAGCTGGGAATTTTCCAAAGCTTCCCTCAAAAGCTGCCTCCTCCGCCTGTCCAGGGATAGAACAAGAAACACCAGCATGGACTTGAAGCTCGTAGTGCCCCATGCCCTTGTCCAGTGAAGAAAAGATCAAGAGACAGAGGGGATTGGCTCAAAGCCATGTGTGGATAAACCTCTGTTCAGTGTACCCTCCCTAACCTGCTCCTGACCTGGAACCTGAAGGTTTTTCTGAGGGTCTATGGGTGTTCCCTTTCTGGATCTATGAGGTCATTATTCTTGTTTTGTGCTCTGACATGGCCAAACAGGACAGAAGCCCAACAGTGAGCTTTTCCAGGAACAGGGGATCATCCATCTTCAGGAAGCATCTAGGCCAGGCACCCCATCTAGACATTCATACTCTCAACTTGGGCCAGAATGAAACTAATGTTTCTGTCATCATGAATGTGCCTGCTGGTAGGTAGAGATAGAGCCTGTGGATAGAGAAGCATGTATTATGACAGAGAGAGGGAGCAAGGTAACTGAGGTAGAAATGAAAGGGAGCGAGCTGCTGTTTGAAGGCCACCTGACATTTGATTGAGAAAGTTGGAGCAGTCTTCACAGATGTGGGGGAATGTGCAGTCCTCGTGGAACAGCTCAGTAGAGTGATGTGGGGTGCAGGTGCTCATCCGCTGTCATGGCTGAAGAAGCCTGAGTGAAGGTGGAAAGGTTCAGGGAGGAAGTCAGAGAAGGAGTTGATCATCTTTTTGGATGCTTCAGGTGTGTTCAACCTGTGGCCTGTGGACTGTACATATGGTAGCTGAGGATAGCTTTCAATGAAACCCAACACAAAACTGTATACTTACTTAAAACATTATGAGATTTTTTGTGACTTTTTTTTGGTAACTCAATTGTGAAATTCTCATGAACTTTGTGGATGACGACATCATTCCATAAGGTCAAAGGGTTGGACATCCCTAAAACCATGTCCGAAGTCCTGACTTCACTCTGATCAGGATGGAAATCACTGGAGCCCTCAGCGCCTTCAACCTTCAACAGGAATGGAGGGTCAGGAAGATAAAAAGACAAGCCAACTTTGTGACATGATCGTCATAGACATGTCATCTGTATACTGATACCTGTGAAGGTGAGAAGCCTGTGGACACAGACTCTGGGCTTTCATAGTATTTCTGGGGTATTAGCTGCTGAGATGATGAGGAAGCTAGGCTTTCTGCTATGTTTGCAGCTATGTTTTCTGACTCAGGTGTAAAAGGGGTGATTTGTGGTTGGAAGATTGATTAGTTTCAAAATGTATTTATAGAAAAAGCCAGCTTAGAGAACGAGTCACTGTAAGCAGGGAGTGAGAGACAGAGCATAGACAAGAACTCCAGAATGGGAGGCAGGATGAAGTCTTCTTCTTAAACCTCCTTACATGAGGCAATATGATCTCTCTGGGTATTCTCCCCATGTAAATCCAAGGCTGCCATAGGTTGAAATCACAGGCAACCAGTGGTATCTCTGAAGGCCCAGGACAGTCAGAAACCCAGGGCCTGGAAGGAACCCAGGGACCATGTCAGAGCTGAAATCCCTGGCAGTCCCTCACGCAGTGGCTATGCTGGGAAATGTTAATCCCCTAGCTTGGAGTGGGAATAAATTTCACCTGCAGCATTTACCAAGTCCTGTGGAGTACATTCTCCCACCATGGATGGATTTGAGCCACAAATGGTTTAAAACTGCTATCAAGGTTTAGAAGGAGCTGTATTGGCTTTTGGGAGCCAGTGTAGGCTGGTCCTAGGACCACTGCCCACTACCTTCTTGCTACACACTCCAGATAGTATACACTGTATTTGGTCATACTCAGAATCCCCAGCCTGGGTAAGAAGCAGAGGCCTTAAAACTTTATTTTAACCAACCAGCTTCTGGTGAATCTCACCACTGAAACAGAAAGATACCCACTTTCCAGAACACCAGTCAGGACAATCTGTGTTGTGCTTTGATAACAAACAGTACCTTCAACAGGAATTGAGGGTCAGGAAGATAAAAGGACATGCCAATTTTGTGACATGATTGTCTTAGACGTGTCATTTTCTGTATACTGATACCTGTGGAGGTGAGACACCTGTAGACACAGATCTGGGCTTTAATAGTATTTCTGGGGTATTAGTTGCTGAGATGATGAGGAAGGCAGAGACAATAGAGAAACCCTAGAGGGTAAAGCTCCAATGTATAAAAACTTACTAAAGTCAGTACTAAGACTTAATTATGTGAAGAATGATATCTTTTTGAACTTTGTGAATGAAAAACAAAGACTATCACTAAAGATATCACATCACATATACAATAAAGAACTAGGTGAGGTAATGCATATGTCACTTAGTCTGATTCAGCCATTCTATATACACATATTTCAAAATATGTTGTATACCACCAATAAATGCAATTTTGTCAATGAAAAATAATCAATTAATTAAAAAGCTCATACAGAAATTGAGCATTTCTTTACAAGAGAGTACCCTGTTTGTTTGCAGTTAACCAATCAGACTACCCTATAACACTCTGCTTAATGGCTTATATTTGATGGTGTATTTAATCTCTACATCAAGCCTGCAAGAATCATCATCAGTTTCATATAGGAGAAAAGCTCAAATACCATGGTCTGGCTGTGATCATATATCAGTGAGTTACAGCGCAAGAATCTGATTCCAAATGGGCATTCCAGAGTTCTGTTTTCATGACCACTGTGGTCAAGAGTCATACAATTATCTGTCCAATGGTTATGTTGCTTATATTTTATGTTTCTGAAATTTATTTGTGTGTGTGTGTGTGTGTGTGTGTGTGTGTGTGTGTGTGTGTGTAGTCATGCCAAGATATCTTGCCACCGTGGCCAGCTTTATGTGGGTGTTGGGGAATTGGACTTGAGCCAGAGGATTTGAAAGCAAGTGTGCTTAACCACTGAGCAATCTCCTCACTTACCCTCCCCACCCCCGGCTGCTTCTTTTTAATGCTTCTGTGTCAGAGCAAGGCACCACCGTCTCTCCATCCAACCCCTGTGGCAGTTAATGTCATACGCCGGACACACTGTCCTGGGGGAGTGAGGTTGCGTTGCTGATGTACTGCTGCTTGGGGAGCTGTTGATTTCCTTGTTCATGACATTAGGCTTGGCCAAATGCTTTGCTCTGGCAGCTACTTAATGTGCCAGGCTGTGTCTGTGTGTTGGCTGTGTCTTCTCCCTCTTGTATAAGAACAAAGCACTTCATATATAAATGCCTCTTCAGCCTAGGTTTGCAAGTGATGATGCCCATATGGAGCCCAACCACAGCCAATCCATCATGAATGTAGCATGAGTCACAGGTAAACTACTGTTGCCAGAGGCTGAGATTAAGGACTGTTGGTTATGCAGTGTAATGCAGTTTATACTGACTGATGTTCCGATAAGTCCTGACCAACACAATTGATCTAAATTGATTGATTGGTTTCCCAAGTTGAGGAGGAAAGAAAGTCAGTGGAAGTCAGTAGGAGGACTACTCATTAAGGGTTTTTTAGAGTTTTATTCCAATAAATAAATAAATACATAGGAAAGTGCTTCGAATAGTTTGTGAATCACTTTGAAGTCTCAATAAATATTATCATTTAATCATATTAACCAGTTCCTCAAACAAACATCTAGGTTATTTTCAGTTGTTTAGTACTATATATTATTTTTGAAAAGCAATAAATATCTGTGATATGTATTTGTCCACTGATCAAAAAATCTCTGTAGAAAAACTTCTGAAAATGGATTCAATTGGTTTATTTTGATGAACAGTTAGTATTCAAGCTGATACTTGTTCTTAAACCACTTTCAAGAAATATTATGCTAATTGACCTTCTCATAAATTTAAACCCATTTCTCCAAACACATTACCAGCATTGGATTTTGCCAATGTTTAAAACTTTTCCAGTTTGTAGGTTTAAAAAGTACCATTTTCCAACCTTTCATTTCTTTCATCGTTAGAGGTGATGGTTATTTTTGTCTTGTTTGATTTCTTCTTGAGTGACTTGTCTACAGATATTCTCTACTCCTTGTTGCAGGAGGTTAATCATTTAAAAATGATTTTGAAACTGTTCTCTGGCTAAATACATATATTATGCCCACCAAAAAAGATTTTAAGTTCTTTGCATTACATTAAAATGTTCCTGTCATATTAGGACTGCCAGCAAATACATAGACCCTCTACTTAAATTTGACCTTTGGATACACAGTAAATGAGACTTTTTACACTAAAAAGTTATTCACAAGCTCAGGCATGGTGGCTCACCCATGTGATCCCAACTGCCTGGTGGCTGAAACAGGAGCATCTTTGCTTCAAAGAGAGCTTGAAGTACACATGGCAAGTTCTGGCCAGTCTGGACTGCATAGTAAGATTCTATGTCAGAAAAACCCTAAATAAATAAGTAAACAAATAATCCATATTCTATTTGAAAATCAAATTTAATAAAATGTTCATAGTTCTATTTGTTAAATTGAGTAGCCCCATGTCGCATATATAGCAAAAAGATGTTGGTTTGTCATTTATTTTTGAATTCTGTTTACCATGTTTCTTTCCATAGAGATGACTATTTAGAATTTTAATAATCATATACATTAGTCTTTTGCCTTATTGTCTTATATTTAGAAAGACTTTCAGAATCTCAAGCTTATGACAGATGAGTCGCCTATAAGTCACTACTTTCTTGACTTTGTGACTTACATTTAGCATTTGGTGGATCTCAAATCTGTACCTGTCCAGGAAACCGAACAGAAAACCCATTCCCTACCTCCTGCTTCCAGCTGTCTAGTTACTCCAGTGTCAGGCAATCTGAAACCTGTCTGCTCCGATTATGGAAGTGGCACCGAGGACACTGCAGGCTCTCTGCACTTTGCTTCCCAAGTTCTCAGTGCGGCTCCAGTGAACAGTCATCCCCAGCAGTGCCAAGCTGCTTTCATTACAGTCGCTTTCAGGTGGACCCTGGGACTAAGACACAGATGCATCGATTCTGCAAGCACAATGCTTACTTCTACCTGTGTGAACTTGGGTGTCACACTTACCCCACTGGCCTCCCATT
Organism: Zapus hudsonius; assembly: GCA_004024765.1. NCBI lineage: Eukaryota > Metazoa > Chordata > Mammalia > Rodentia > Dipodidae > Zapus > Zapus hudsonius. The sequence goes on along the minus strand of PVHP010000324.1, from coordinate 39,723 downwards.
TCTTAGCTGTGAGTGGCAATTTTACCATAATCTGCCTCACAGGCTTGTAATAAGGTGATGCATGAATTCCTGTGAACACTCCTTGCAATAGTTAAGTACCTAGACCAGGCTGTGTTTTATTTATTCATACATGAATTTCTCATTCTAATATATAACTAATGCATAATATTCTTTCAATCTGAATTCCTCTATCTTCTTTCACATTTTCTTGACTATTCTCGTTTTCTGAAATGAGGCCAAAAATGATCATGTCGTTGAAAGACTATCCTATGTAGAATTTGGTAGAGATTATGTTGAAAGTGCAGAAACAGAACCCGAGAGGGTGGGTGACAGGTCCTTCTTGTGTAAGAACAAGGCCTGTGTCTTAATAGGTACAAGTCTTCTTTCACTCTGCCTCACCTCCCTCTTGGACACCGCATGTTCCCTGGCAAGTACATGTTTCCAGGTTTTTGAGGTTGTGCTATTAGTGAGAATGCGATTTATCATTCACATTACTGACAACACCTCCGTGAGTTTATTTCACCGACCAACTCATTGGAGATGACCACTATACAGCCCCAATGCACTTGGGATTTTCCAGACAATCTCATTGCCGCAGAGAGCAATGATTTCATCCTGTTTCCCAACGTAAAACAGCACAGACACAAGTTACAACTTCCACCATCTACACTTCATTTTCTTCTTCCTTTTTTCTTTTCTTTTCCCTGTGGTCTGGTTGCATTTCTCAGACTTTCCATAAGGGCCTCCCAGTCTCGTCCCTAACTTTAATGGAGATGTCTGTCTGTCTTCCTACTCCGCATAATGCAGGTGGATCCTCGCAGGTCGACTTGGTGGTTTGTCTCGGGCTTTTCCCTGGGCAGGGGCTATGCGAAGCGAGGACTTCGGAGCTGCCCGCAATGGCTGGGGTCTCCTCCCCGCGCGCAGCGCTGCTCCGGGGGCTGAAGTTTCTCCCTGCGTTTCCGCTTGAACGGCGTCCAAGCCTCGCCTTTAAAATGCCCCGGCGGGCGGCCTCGGCTCTGCTCAGAGCGGCTCTCGGCGGCTGCCCGGGGCTCGCCGCGCCACGGGGCGCTGACTCAGCCGCAGCCGGCCGCTCCCGAGCCGGACCCGGGGAGCGCGCGCCCCGCGCCCCGCGCCCCGCGCCCCGCGCCGGGAAGCGCAGCAGCGCGCTAGCCGCCCGCGTCCCTGGGTTAGGCTGGCCCGACGAGGGCCGCGAGCGCACGGGACGCGCCTGGCCAGGTAAGACTGCGGGAGCAGGACCCCGAGCATCTTGCCGGCGAGGCGGGGACGCCCTACCGTCCGCGCCGCGGGGACCCCCGCCGCCAGCGCGAGACCTGCTAATGCTGCCCGGCCTGGCCACGCCGCGGCCGCTAGGGGACCCGCGAGGCCCCGGCCGGGACCCCTCCGAGGCCCTGAGTCCCAGCGCCTCCGTGGGCGGGGAGGGCCGGAGCCGCGGGCCAGGCAAAAGCAGCACTTGGGGTGCAGCGGGAGGGTCAGGCGCTGCAGCGGCTCGCTGCCCTGGGGGGGGGGGGTCTCAACACCATGGGAGACAGGGGTGCTGGGTTCAGGTCTGTCGCCTCCCCACGGGAGATCCAGGGCCCTCCGCGGGCGGTTGAAGGATCCTGGAGTGTGAGTTGCAACTGAATGAAAGTTAGACGTTCCCTCTTGTCAAGTTCAGTGCCTACAATCCAGTATGCTGTGGCTGACAGTAGCAGATTTTCATCAGTGTGTCAATGGAGGTCATAACTGTTGGAACTTCTGGGGAAAGTTCTGTTGGTGGCAGTCTTTCTAAAGAAATGTCAAGTCCCCTGTGGATTTTGGTTCTCATCAGCTGCGAAAATCCTTATGAAAGCTTTCAAATGGTTCCCCCACCCCCCATGTCAGTGGAAAGCGAGTCTGGTGATGCTGTGGGGAATGTGTTATGGTGTTGAATTTGATAATAGGGGTCTTGGTTGCCCACAGAGAAAGTTCTGGAATGAAAACTCTCAGAAAGTCCAAGGTGATACTCCATCCTCCTTAATTTCCTGGGCCTCCTGGAGGATCAGAGCCTTTAATTAACCCTATAACCCACACAGCCATCCTCTTGCCCATTAACTATGTGTCCAGTGAATCCCCGGTTCTGTGCCACAGGCCCTGGGTCTCCTATTGTGGGTTTCTCTCACCCTCAGCAAACTCAGACCTCAGCAAGCTGAGCTAGGCTATTAAAAAAAAAAAAAACTGATTTTTTTTTTCAATTTGTAATCTGCAAAGTTGGTCTAGGAGATCATAAAGTCAAACACCAAACCTTTAGATATGATTTATAAATTGGATGTTGGTTAAGGTTACATTTCTAGCCTTTGCTTAGCATAAGATATGAACGAGCTCCTAGGACACATTAGCAGGGAAATGGTGCCAGAAAGTCTCCCTCCCTCTGAATCGAATGGCATTACCTTTATCCAAACAAGGAACTGTGAGTAAGCTATTCAATTATTCTCTATGTTAATTTTTCTGTGTGTCAAGCTTTTGATTATTATAGTCTGGTTCCAAAGGACTGATTTCTCAGTCACCTTTTCAGTAATACTATTTGTTATTTCAGAACAAAATTCAAGTAATGAATATATGAGGTACAGTGTGTCTCTGAATTCACCTAAGTGTGGACAATTACTGCAAATGTCTGCTTTAAAAGGATGAAAATGAAAATCTAAAATTAACAAGTGTATGGTGCAAAAGGGATGCACACACATTTTATATATATACACACACACGTATATGTGTGTACATACCTAAAAAACTGTAAGTTTAGTAACTACTCATGGACTCCTGATTTAGAGAATTGCATAGCTGCCCAGCTTATTTCCTTGTTGGATTAATGAAAGAACCAGCCATTCTGAACGTGCTGCCTTTCTAGTTAATCTTTCTTGGACAAATATTTACACTGCCAAGGTACAAGATCACGGCACAGACTCAAAATCGACAGCCCTATGGTGCGCGCATATAGTATTGCTCAAATTCAACACTATTTCCAAACGCTTAACTGGACGCTGAAATGGCATCAAGGAAAATGTCCTTACATCATTACCCTGTCTCTGACAAGGTTCCAAGTCTCTGAGGTTAATGCTTCTAATAAGCTCAAGTGTGAAGGAAAGCCATAATGGCTCCAAATTCTGGCATTAAAGGCCCTGGAACTGCTCCATGTCTGTGAATGTTTTAGGTAACTGAAGTTTGTTATTTACAGTGACATTTTTGAATATTTACATTGCTTTGGATGAAAATAGTCTTAAACTGTGGCATGTGCCTCCTACCATCAGAGAGTTTGCTAATGGGAATTTGTATTTCCTGCCAATTCAGGAGCAGCGCTTTGAAAATCAGTTATCTTGGGTACCCTGGGAGAAAGCTCGTGAGCAGGTATATGAGACCCATCAGCGTGTAGTCCTGGCTCTGCCACTAATCAGGAGACCTTCTGTGAGTCCCTTTTCTGAGCTCTGGTTCTCTTCATTGAGCCCCAGAATAGTCAGTACTAGGTCAGTCCCGTTTATGAAGCGTCCACTATACACTAAGCAGTTTACATGTACATTCATTTAATTCTCAGAATAGCCATTTTATGCCCACTTTCCTGATAGGGAAACTGATTATCAAGGCTGAGTGGGAGGAGAACAGGGTTTCCAAACTAGAGTATCTGACTTTAAGGTGATGCTCTTCCTCCTGCATTGTACTCACTGAATGAGGTCACTCATGGGAGAAATTTATGATAGAGAGTCATCGTTCAAAACACATGCAGGTGCACTTCACTGTAATCAGCAGTTTCCACATTTATAAACTAGATAACTGTTGCTTCTCATTGCTGGGACAAACACCCAACCAGAACATGCCTATGGGAGGAAAGGCTCTATGCAGGCTTACAAATTCCATGGGAACACCATCAATGGCAGAAGCTGGCTCAGTTCCGTAGATCCAAGCAAAGAGACATCACCAACACTCCAGCAAGCACCGACAGTCAGAGCTCAAACTGCTCTCTACACACCTTAGGGCTGGACTGAAGATCTTCCCGAAGTGACATACCTCTTCCAGAGCAGGGCTCCACCCACTGGAGACTTCAGTTGCAAGCCTGAGTCTATGGGGGCATACATTCAAACCACCACAGCAACTATTGCCTTTGTTGGGGTGATGTGGGAATTGATGATTTACACAAATGAACCCAGCACACAGTAGATGTTTCACCCACACAGTCCTTGGAAGCAGTCTCTCCCAGGTGGTTCCTTCCATAGTCTGCTCCCGTGGCTTCACTGTGGACATTGGTGCTCAGTCGATTTTCTCCATGTGACCTTGATCATACACCTTGTAGCTACATGTTCTAAGAGTGAACTCTTGATGCTTTAAACCGTTCCAGGAGAAGCCTCCTTGGGATATTTATTCTGAGGGAAATGTAGGGAGGTAGTGTCATGGATGAGAAGGGAAGAGGTAAGGTTGGGATACCTACTCCCAGAATCCCTGTGGAGCCACAGGCTATTACGAGGCCCATGTGACACAGAGTGGCTCTATATAAATGGACACCCTCTGGAGTTCCTGTGGCCTTGGCCTTGACCCCCTTTTATGGTGTTCTGATCATTTGCTGTTCCAGGACTTGTTTTGCTCCTCACTCACTTGTGTCTATACTGAAAGTAAGGCAGGTGACACTGTTCAGTGTTTCCTGGCCTTCCTTCCAAGGCCCAGTCACCAAACTGACCCCCAAGACCTTTTGGAAATCTTTTAAAAGTCTATTTTACTTTTAATTGACCCATAATACTTGCACATATTTGTGAGAGAATTTCAAGTTTTTACCACTGACATGGCAAGGACAGGCCCAGACAGAGAAATGAAACAAAAGGACATTTTGTCACTCAGATAACAGCCTTTTAGACTTTCCCATTGAAGCCTACTAGTGACAGAAGATGTGACCCTGGGGTCTCAGGAAATGGCTTTACGCCAAACATTTTGATTTCATACAGTTTTCACTCTGTCCTTAATGGAATTTTGTATCCTGTATCTGACTCCTAGCGCCTTGTCCCTCTCTCAAGGACTCCATCCCTGTGCTCATAACAGCAAGCTAACAAGGGACCCCGAGGTCCTGCAGAGATGGGAGCAGGTCAGAAAGGCAGGAATTGTGCCCTGCAGTCCAGACTCGGGCAGGTGGGGGTGATTGGACTACAGCGCCCTTTCTGTGGACATCAATTTTCATTCTACTGGCCATGCTGAGGTGACCAGAGGTGGCAGGCATAATAACATCTGTTTGTCATCCGGAGATTCATAGCTGATAAGTAGCCCGACACTACATGGCTGTAGTCATACCCTACTCATTCTGTCAGTGCAGGCTCTTCGTAGCTCAGGTAGAGCTTTCTGTGTTACAGAAGGCCAGGCCGTTAAAAAAGAAAAAAGGCACGCATTTGTTACACCTCTTCCTGCCCAGAGTAGTAGACATTGCTAGCTGATCATGGAGTCAAAAATGAGGTTCAAAATCATCCTCAACAGTTGCTTGGAGTTGACTCAGGAAACAGTGTGTAGGTGGGTATCCTGAGGGATAGGAAGTATTGAGGAATTTTAAGCCAGGGGAGTAATGTGATGGCAAAACTCCTCAAAGTATGTTCCTTCTTTCCTGATCTCTTTGCCTCTCCCAAAGTCAAAGGAACATCTTTTAAAAAATGCCCCTGTGCAGCCAAGCATGCCCTAACACCCTCCCATGCAGACTCATCCCCTTCTGGTTCTTGACACTCGACTGCCTGGCCTGAGAGAGAGATGTGTGTGTGCCTACCATGGGCTGCCTGCCTTAGATCTGGTGTGGCCTGTACAACCAGGAGAAGAGAGAACAAGACCTGATGTTTGGTTTGTTTGTATCTGAAAGGACAGAGCCCATGCTGGCACATCAATGATGCTTTGTGTGTGGGGACCTGTGAGTCACTGGAGGGCAAGAGGGGACCTGCCATCCGACCCCCTCCCTTAATAGCATGGCCTTCAGCTTCCAAGGTGACCTTGCTCCTAGAAAACAGTGTTATCCTCTTGTTGACTGGCCTCTCAGAGGAGCCCTTGTCTTCAGTGGATTTTCTAGACCCACCTCCATGAAGGGAGCTCAGGTCCCCTGGCATCAACCTTAAAGCAGAATTGTTCAGTCACTGTCAAAACATGTGTGCCCCTCTCTGTGTCCCAGTTACAATATTAACATATTCATTCTCAGCTCTGCAGGAAAATGGAGGAAATTTGCCACTTTTAGCAGAGCCATAAAAGACTTGCGCTCCCCAGTGGCCACATCTCTGAGCGAACAAGGACATTAAATGTTTATCAATATACATGCCCAGCAAAATCGAATGCTCCTAGATCATCTTCTTGTTCAGCGATTTCTCTGATTTCTTTTCCTCTTAGAAAGATAACAGATTTCTTTGCTAGTGTGGAGAGGGTGGATTTGAGGAGAAGGGCCAACTGTCATCTACAACTGAATTTTCCTCCTTGCCACCTCCCCACACTCCCTAGGACCTTTGTGCCTTATAATTCAGAGGAGGTGTCCCTACCTGTGACAGCAAGAAGGGGTTTTCTTCCTTCTCTGGAGACCAGCAGCTAAAGCCTTCTAACTTAACCCTTCATCTCATCCCAGAAGCAAAGGTACTCCTAAAACGGCACCAGAACAGGGAGAGAGGATGGGTCTAGACACCAGAACCTTAGCTGGCTCTCTCATCAAATACAGAACCTTGGGGAAAATTCTCCCAAGGGGAGTACAGGAGCCACTGTGGTCCAACTCCCAGAATCTGGGTTCAAGTACCAGCTACACTGCATGGGGCTGCATGGCCCCAAACACATCATCTCCCCACTGCTCTGTGCCCTCCTTTCTCCTGGGTGAAATGGAGATAGGAAGATGCCCCCCTTAGTTTTAGGGGGAGCTTACAGAGGAGACACACAGAGGGACAAACAGGAGATGTGTGTGGCAACTGAGTCTGACTGTGATGAAATCAGTAGAGAGGTAGAAAAATCCCAGGGTGGGGTCCTTATAAAATACTGAATCAGGAACCCAGTCGTTACACCTAAAGCCACTTCCTGGCCTAGAACTGGCAATGAACATTTAAAATTATTTTAAAAATTTATTTGCATGTGTGTGTGTGTGTGTGTGTGTGTGTGTGTGTGTGTGTGTGCGCCAGGGCCTCTTGCCATAGCAAATAAACACCACTTTATGCATCTGAGTTACGTGTATAGTTTAGGATTTGAACCCAGGCCATAGGTTTTGCTTGCAAGGCATCTTTAACCACTTAGTTGTCTTCCCAGCCTGGCAATGCACATTTTAAACACATTTTGGTACACTTTCCAGTCTAAAGTTTGAGAGTCACCAACCTAACTGGAGCACATGTGTAGAGTTTGCTCACTTAACTCTGAATCCCCTGATATCTACAGCAAACTGTATGGACAGACAAGCCAATGCCCTCTTTTCTCTAAACACACACACACACACACACACACACACACACACACACACACACACACACACACACACACTTTCACGATGGACTTCTGCAAGGCCGTTTCTTAATTTTCTACTCCCCACAAAAGTCACGACATGGTTGTCGGTACTCTGTAAGCAAAGCTCTCCAGTCGAGGTGCCATGGCCCCGATCTTCATTGCTCCCACCCTGGAAAATCACAGGAGGATGAATGATGAGACCCCGATTTAGGGAGAAACCACACGGCTTCTAGCTCGGCTGCCATTGTCTCTTTTAACAGCCGCTGACTGCAGCTAATGTCCAGAATTGCTTCAGTGATAATCCGAGGAAGGAAGAGTCTCTCTTCCTATTTGCTTTGTCATGTGTGTTTCCATCATAATATAAAGTGAACACTGGAATTATTAGAGAAAACTTGTTCCTTTAGAAGATGGGATTTTAATAGCTGAGTTCTGTGGATACAAAATAAGAGTTTCCTTTTTACATTTTGCTGTTATATGTTGTTTTGGGTACTGAGGGTTGAGACCAGGGTCTTGTGATATTAAGTAGGCATTCTACCACTGAGTACACTCCCATCCCCATTTACCTTCTAAGGTGATTTTTTTTCTGGAAAAACTTATTTTTCTGAGTAAGCAAGTTTCAGAATATGCTGGGGAATGTAACAGAAGGATGTAACTACCTAAGATCTCAGGCATGGGCACCATATCACAATTCTTCCTTCAGCTTTTCCCTCTTCTCTATATCTTTTTACTTTTATTTATTTACTTTATCATCAAATTGAGGCCTGTGGGAATGAGGCTCAGTGAGCCATGGTCATGAGCAGAGTCTCTGTGTGTGTCTTGTAACAGCACGGCACCTGTCCGGGTGAGTGACTGAGGTTTTCCCGTCCAAGTACTAACCAGGCCCAATGCTGCTCAGGGTGCTATGGCCACAGTAGGCAGGGTTTGGGCCACAGAGCCCAGGCATGGCATTTCAGGCCCAGAGAGTAGAGGTGGGAAGGACTAAAGCTCACTATGGCTCTTCAGAGTCACTCACTGAGGGGTAGAGTCCATACTTCTCCCCCAAAAAACTGGTGGACCTCTGAGGCTACCTCAGTGGGTGAAATGGGTTAGAAGTGATGGAAGAGAGCTGAGGAGAAAAGGTCGTGCCATTTCTACTGGTGCCTCTTGGGACATTTACTCTGTGACCAGAGCCAGCTACTGTGTAGCTGCCTTGAGATCCTGTGGAGAGAAGGGAACCCGAGGACCCCCACCTGTGAGTCTCTCCAGCCCAGACCCCAGATCTGTGAGCAAAGACCTTCTCCAGGACCCCAGCCCCAAATCTAGTCACCCCTCCCCCGATTTCTGAGCAAAAGAAATGATTGCCACTCGCTTTGAATAAATAACCAGGACAGCCTCTTTGGGAATAGCAGTATTTTAGTGGTGAGGTAAATAGATTGCCAAAGGCAAGGTGCCTGTGAGGTTGGCTGGGGCAGAACTGAGAGGCCGTCCATCAGAGGCCTGCCTGTGGAGATACACACTGACGACAGCTGGCAGGTGCCCTGTCACCTCTGGCAGGGTGTCCTTGGTGCTTCATATGTCACCGTGCTATAGGCAGGCACTAGTTCTGTGTACTTGGAGTCTGAAGCAGGACAGTTGAAAGAATTCATCAGAGTTCTGAAGCTAATAAACCTGGTAAGGGCTATTTTTCAAAACCCGAGTCTGGCTCCATCTCCGCTGCCTGCCCTGACATTTAGTTCCATTAAGTGGAGGTGGCTGATGGAACTAAAGCTGAAATTTGGCTTTGGGAAAGATGCCGCCCCCACAGGCTTTGGGACCCACAGTGTCAGCATGGCCTAGAAACATGCTCAGAGATCAATTCCTGGTCACTGGAGTCTCCTTTGCTCCAATGGCGAGTATGCGGTTGGAGTCTGATGCACTCACTTGCTGACAGCCCTGTCCAAAGTGGCACATGTTCTCCACCTCGTGTTGGGTGCCAGCCCGCTTGCACTGACTCAGTGGAGAGTCTGCCGAATCTTGAACAGGCTGACAGCACGGTGACACTTTGCCCTTCTTGAAACAAAGACGTCTCCACATTGTTGTGCTCCTTCTGTGCCATACAGTCTGAGGTTTCCCTACCAGTGACTGAGCTGAGAAGTCAGTGGCTTCTGGCTCACCCTCTCTGCCAATCCTGTATCAGGCTGTGCCTCCGGGTGGTATGTCTAAGAATACTGTAAACCCTGGGAGATGGCTCAAGAACTCGAGTCCGGAGCCCCAGAACCCACTTAAAGCCAGATGCAGTAGTGCATGTATATAATCCCTGCACTCCTGTGATGAGATGGGAAATGGATCCAGGGAAATCCCTAGAAGCTCGAGGGCCAACTAGCCTGGTACAGGCAGCATCGAACAAGAGATACTACCTCAAGGTGGAAAACCAGGACTGACCTTTGAGGCTGTCCTCTGACCTCCACATGTACCCCATGGCAGGCACATGCACACACTCACACACAAATGCATACACATAGTACTTTTTAAGGATTCCTGTGAGATTTTCTGCAGCTCTCATGGTCCTGTGATTTTGACACCTCCCTGTGTCGCACACCCTTACTGGGCTGGGGCAGTACACACATTCTCAGCCTCATCTGCTCGTCTGATGTTTGCTTGCTGGCCTCACTGGGAAGATGGCATTACAATTGCTTTGTGTTCAGCCAAAAACAAGCAGACATTTTCAAGGACTCCAGTAGAGAAAGGTAATTAGTAACAGCTGGAATGGTCTTCCTGTTTCCCACATGCTTGGTGACTTGGAGGTGGAGATGGAGACGAGTGAGCACTGGACAGACTCATTTCAGGCAGACACTTGGAGTGACCATCATGCAGGTTCAGTTCCCTTGTCCTTTTAGGTGCCTCTGGGTCTTCTTAACCTGCATAGCACCAAGAACCTGCATAATATATACTCAGTGACCGTAGGGCAGCCTCTCTGAGCCGCTCCAGTCCAGCTCAGCCAGACTCCTCTTTGCTCTCTGCATGGCGGGGAGTGTCAGCTTCCACCAATATCTCCTGCTCTCCCACAGGTTCCAGCAACCCAGTTCTTTCCACTTAGGCAAAATGATCATTCCTGTTTATACATCTGCCAATCTGTCAGAGATCCATTCATCATGAAGAGAGGGGCTGAGGGAGCTCTCCCCACTGGTGACAGTGGGGGGACCACAGCCCAATATGGGGCAGCCTAGTCTGCACCCTCTCTCTTCTTACCCCTGGGGAGTAAGAAGAGGTCTTGGTATCTCCGTTTTGCAGGATGAGGGCAGGAAGAAAGATGAGGATATTCATGCTGGGCTCCCCTCTGCTTAGTGCAGAGAGTAACACTGTGCAAGGCATGTGTTGTAGCCCAGGGCAGCAGCCTGTGAAGACTCTGCCATTTCAGGGCTCTGCCCTCATCTCTCACCCTTCACCCCTCACCCTTCAACCCCTCACTCCTTACTCCAAGTGGCACACTTGGCCAAGAGAACACACTGAGGTGTCAGTTGGCAAAAAGAATCTGTCACACACACACATACACACACACACACACACACACACACACACACACACACACCTTAGTACAATGTACTCATTGAAATAGCCACTGTCTGATTCACATCTTGCACCATGACCCAGGCTTAGGGGACATAACACATTGGACTTGCTAACCTAGAGTAGCATATAATAACCCTCAAGCCTTCGGCCACACCGAAGTCCCTGGAGTCCTTACTGATAGACCTTGCTGGCAGCACTGACTGGCATCTTTTCTAAGTGGCAGGTCAATAGAAACAGGCAGGTGCTGTTCATATCACCTCCTTCCCAAGTGAAGAGGAATCCAAGAACCAGCAGGTGGAAGTCGCTGTCACAGATCAGATCTCTTACAAATCTAAGGCTCTGAGCTCACAAGATGGCAGAGCTTGCAAACTGGATCCTGCTCTGCTCCTAAAACCATAGTGCAAGAGATGGCCAAATAAGATGTCTGGAGACGAGGCAAGGGTCATGAGTGACAGAAACAGGTGGGTCTAAGCCCGAGGGCATAGGAACTATAAAGAACAGATACACAAGCAATCTGAAGGGTGCTTCAGCTGTATGTTGCTACTCCAGACTGCAGCTCCTGACTATCTTCCAAATGCAGAATTAGCCTCCTCTGAAATCTTCCAATGACCAACTCTTTCAAATAATAACAAACATAAACTCTGCAGCCCACATATCACAGGCCTCCACTCAGATCAACATGGCAGCTGCCACCTTTGTGGCTTTTGATGTCAGCAGATTAGTAAGATGCAGCTCGTGCAGATTTTCAAATGGAGAGGATGGCTAACAATCTTGTTTCAAGCATTGTCCCCTGTGGTTCCCTAACTCAGAAGAGACATACCAGCACTCTTCTGGTGGAAGAGGAGCCAGATGAAGCTGTTGCTTAGCTTCCCCTTCCTGCTCCATGGTATCTAGCCTTGAGGTCCTCCTACTAATGATTCTCCATTGACTTTTTTCCTCAGGAAGACGAGGTGGCACACACCCCAGAACTTGAGAGGTGAGGCAGGCGATCAGATTTGAAGTCAGCCTGAGCTACTTAGTGAATTCAGGACCAGTCTAAGCTGCATAATAAGAGTCTGCCTGTGTCCAAAAGCCAAGGGCTGGAGATGTAACTCAATAAAGTGATTGTATAGTAAGCACAAGACCTCAGCACTAGTAGGGATGGGGGGGGAGAAAACACTCTTTGTCTGGCTTATGAGAAGCTCTTCCATAAGCCAGGAGTTTCTGCAGGCTTTAGAGATGAGAACTTGCCACCAAGTCCTTAGAGCACAGTAAAGGACCTCTTGGGTACAGAAAGTCATTTCAGACAGTCACACAGTGCGGCTCCTAGTGCACCCCGTCTCCTTTGATGCCACTGGCTCTTTGCAACCTGCATAGTTGAGACAGACTCAGTGACCCACCCAGCTCAGGTAGCCTTTTAGAGCCTCCATTTCTTCTACTCACTCCTGCTCTGCCCACCTCACCTGAGTGATGCTGGAATGAAAAGAGGGATGGGGGCTAGGGAGATAGTTCAGTGGTTAAGGTGCTTGCCTGCAAAGCCTAAGGACCAGGGTTCAATTCCTCAGTATCCATGTAAATCCAGATGCACAAAGTGGCACATGTGTCTGGAGTTAATTTGCAGTGGCTAGAGGCCTTGGTGCACCCATTCTCTCTCTCTCTTTCTCTCAAATAAATAAAATATTTTTAAAGTGGGACATGGACATGATGATATATATCTACAATGGTAGGATCAGCCAGAAGAAAGGGTGTGCTCGCGTTTTACCCATCTGTTCTTTACTCATGGTGAGGGAGGAACTTGACTTTGGCATTTCTGCTTCTCTGCCCAATCTGCCCTAGACAGACTTCCCAGAGGAGGCCTGGTCTCACAAATTTCAGAACATACTGACCATTAGGACTCACATCTTAGGATCTCGGTGTGATGGCCATGGTGCTGTGGGTGGAGGGGAAGGGCCAACAAGTGGCTCTCCTTCCACTGATGGGCACCTGTCACTCTGCAGCCTGTTTGGTCCCACCAGGTGGGGAGGGTGGACATCAGAGCAGCTGCTGCCCCTGCCCTGCATGATCACCGAGCGCCCACTCAGCCCCAGAGCAGAGATGAGGAAGTGCAGGGGTCCCTGCACTCAGAGCTGCCAGGGCTTTTGCACATTTGAGCTTATGCAGCCAGAGGCCACAAGAAACCCAAAAGGAACATCCCCTTCATAGAACTGGCTTTTTCCTCCTGATTGAACAGGCGACTCTACAAAGTAATAATTGCATGTCTGTGTTGAAGGGCAATCCTAAAAAGCAGAAAAGAAAACCCCCAAAGGGCGTCCCTGGCTCAGATCAGAGGATGTGACATTTGAATTTGGCCTTGAAAGTGTTCTTGGCTTCTCTAAAGAGAAAGGCACGAGGCATAGAAGTGGGAAGGCCTATTTTGTGTGTAAGAAGTTAGGGGTGGAGGATAGCATAAGAGGAGAATTAGGAGCAGAAGAGAAGCAGGTACTGTATCCCTCAGGATATGGAACGTTGGAATGTGTTTCCCACTACCTCCTCATCTAAACCTCACTCACTCCCCCGGAGTGGGGACACCCCTTAGTGGAAGCCTTTATCAATGATACTTCGGTGAAGTTTCTCTTTCCCTATCCCTGGGGAGGGTCCAAGGCTAGTAGTCCAAGGGTACTGGCCTCCTTTTCTGTTCAGCCAGAGGGACCTCATGGCTCCCCTGGCTCAGCCCCCCTCACAGGGCAGGTGAGGGTGCTGTGTAGAACAAAGTGCAGAACTCAAGGCCAGATGCAGGATTCCTGGAGCAGCAGCTGCATGGCTCAGATTCTGCTGTGTCATGGTAGGATGTGTCTCCTTGATGCCAGGCAGAGCAGGATGGAAGATAAAGGAAGCCAAGCTTGGCCTGAGGAAGTTCTAGCCCCACCACCCAGAACTCGGGTGCCTACAGCAAGAGTAACGTACTGCCTTATTATCTTAAAATGACATTGCTTATTAATGGTTGTGCATGCCTTTTATTTATCGGATTCATTTTTACTTTAAGTGGCATTTGCTAGCGACTTTTATATCTTGTACAGAGTGTCTTCAATAAACAGATGCATCTTCAAGAGTTCTCATCAATGAATCAGTGAGACAAATTGGCAGTTAAGATCCTGCTCTCCATAACAAGATGTCTAGAAAATTCTCAGGACTTCCAGAAGGGAGACTCTCAATTTACATTGTGACTTGGAACTAAGGGCTAGGGGTGGGGGAGGGGGCACCAGTAACGATGAAATGACTATGCAATTGAACAAGTGGTGAACACTTTCAGATCAGGACCTGAGCCATGTCCCCATCGAGATGCCTGGCAGGATGGGAAAAGGGATGGCGTGTGGGAGAGAGACTGGGAACATGAACTTAGTCTTTCCTGGAGGTGAAGGACAGGAGCACATGCAGGTTGTAAGCTTCCTGAAGTTGATGCCATTTGGGAGTTTCTTTGTAATGATGTAATTGAGATCATGAAAAACATTATGTGCTGACATACACATATGCAATGAGGAAATTCACAGCAAATTATAAATAATTAAAGGCTTAATTTTTTAATTGCAAAAGATGTCATAGAGCTCACAAAAATCTAAGAAAAACATTCTTTTTAGTTAAAGTCAGTTGCTTGATCTTCTGTGACATCTGTGCATTTTTTTGGCTGCTCTTCAATCTTCTCTTCATATTTCAGTTACTTTTATATCCTCATTTCTAAAGAAAACACAAACATTGTCAGTCGTCTTGCATGGATGATCATACTTTATTGGTTTAGCTTAGGAAAAAATTAGATTCGTAACTCCTTATCAGTAAAATCATGTAATGTCTGTAAGGGATCTTTGTCAACATTCTTTCACATGTGGACTGTAAGATTTCTAGATGTTTCCAGTTTTCTCAGGCATAGTGAATCCTAAGTACTCTGAATTGATGGCACTCAGTGTCCACACTACAATAGAATAGGCTGAGTTACCCCTTGTCTTCCTGGGTGTCAGTATAACATATCAAACCACCACACCTTTCATAAGACCCTCGCAGATGGTTGAGACTCTTCGGGTACAGGGGAGAGTGGACAGGAAGTGAGGAGTTGAGTGTTTCCATAAGCCTTAGGTGGGCGGGGACATAGATGGGGCAGGTGCTGCACAGAGAACAACACCAGATTCTAGCAGGTCTCTAAGAACAGACTTGCCTGCCTTTAATTAAGGAATCAAGGCCTGTCAATAAGCTGCTGAGCGTATCACAGCAAATAGACTGTTCCTAAAACTGTTAGCTAAGAGTCAGAAAAGCTAGGGCTTGCATCCTTCCTCCCATTGAAAAGCCTATGAAAGCTTGCTACATGTGACCTCACTATGCAAAGTCATCCTGGACCAAATAACTGTGTGCCACCATATGCAAGTAAAAGGCAGCCCCAGCTCAATTTGTCCATGGCCCAAAATGCTGCAATTTCCTAGGGACCTGAAGACTGGTGGGGAATCAAGCTAGGCAGGGAGCTGGGGCAGCAGAAGGCTGTGGTTTTCATCAACAGTGGTCACTATATCAACTTCTGGAATTCTTGCTAAAATAGGGGACCATGTGAACCTACTGTGAGGTGTGTCCCTCCCTGAATCTTAGAAGAAGCCATGCAAGTGAGGGGCCTGCAACCTCAGCCCCACTGTTCTCATAGTAAATGCCGCCCTGTGGTGGGACCCAGAGGTCAAGAAGGCTTCTGGAGGAGAGAGCAGTGGGGACAAAGCCTGGAGACTGGTTGGCAGTGATGGATGGGTGGTCCAGGAACAGGGGCTGATGGGCACTAAGGTGCCATGTGTTGAGGGACAGTGGGAGCAGGGCCTGCCCAGGGATTCGCATTTGAGAGGAGTCGGAAGGCTCAGCTGGGGCTGGGCCACTTTGAACCTTGAGTGACTGACCAGAGGGCTGGACTTGACTTTGTGAAGCAAACTTGGATATTTCTTTTTAATTGTATGCATGTGGGTATGATGTGTGGGTGTATGTGTGTGTGAATGTTGATGAACACATGCCACGGGACTCATGTGGAAGTTAAAGGTGTTGTGGTCAGCTTTCTAGTTGCTGTGTAGAAAGAACCCAAGCAAAAGCAGCTTGTGGAGGAAAGGGTTTATTTGGCTTATGGACTCGAGGGGAGACTCCATCCTTGCAGGGAAAACAATGGCATGAGCAAAGGGGTGGACACACCACTGCAAACAATGGCTGGAATGTGCCAAACACTGACAAGGGGAAGCTGGCTTAGAAACCCCATAAGCCCGCCCCCAACAACACAGCTCTAGCAAGAATCTAATTCCCGAACTGCCATCAGCTGGGGATCGATCAGTCAGAACACATTCATTTGTTTGTGGGGGACACCAGGATCAAACCATGACAAAGGGACAACCTCAGATGTCAGTCTGCGCCTTCCACCTTGTTTGAGTCAGGGTCTCTCTTGTTCGCTGCTGTGTTTTCCAGGCTCGCTGGCCTGCAAGCTTCAGGATTCATCTGTCCCCACCCACCTTCTCGCAGGTCTCTAAGAAAAGACATGCATGCTGCTATTACAGATGCTCACATATTACATGTCTGGTTTTATGTGGGTTCTGGGGATCTGAACTTGATTCGCCAAGCTTCAGCAGCAAACATTTTACCTTCTGAGTCATCTCTGATGTCACACTTGGGACATTTCACCTGGCAGTGGGCATAAGATGGAGAGGTGGGCAGTGGTACGCCATGAGGGGTGAGAGAGCACTCTGGACTTAGAAGAGGCCTGGGACATAGGGCTGAGTGGGCCAGATTTAGAAGGCAGAGTGCAAGGCTGGGAGGTGGAAGGATGGAGGAACAGCAAGTGAGAGACATCACTGGCTACTCACAATGCCAACCACGTGACTTGGAAGTCAAATGTAGTCACACATATGTAGGAAATGCTGCTTGTACAACAGCTATCCTGGACCACTCAGAAGCTGTAATTGGAATCAGCACACTTTCCTACAAAGAGACAGAGAGGAGACACTTCAGATCTTGTGGACCATAGAATCTTCTACAGCTACTCTGCTGGGCAGTCATAACAGCCCCCACAGGCACTTGGTGGTAGAGAGGTAAGCATGCGCCATACCACCTACAGACATGGAAATCAAATTTCATGAGACTTACATGTGCCATGATTCTGATCTGTTAATTCTTTCCCAGTATTTTAAAAGATGGAAACCAGTTTTATTTCCTGGACTATAAACCAGATTTGGTTGTGAGCTGCATCTTGCCAGCCCTGCTCTGCCATGTTCCCACGATGTGGGAATCCTCAGGGTAGGGGACTCCATAATCTCCTGAGGAGCACTTATGATGCTCTCTGCACAGCTCATGGAGCATAGCATTGTGGGAAATGTTGCACTAGCTGCCTATACCTGTGGATTTCTGGATAGCTCCCATCAAAAGGTGGGCAGCTGCCTGAGTGGGTGGGGTAGTGTGTACTGAGCCCATTGTGTGCCTACCGGCTTGATGTGCAGCATCAGCTCCACTCAGTCCTCCCCAAGGAGGTTTTTATGTTCTATTTTGCAGAGAGGAACAAGTTGAGGTTCAAAGGAAAGAAGACATGTGGTCCAGGCCACCCTGTTGACAAGAGGAAGAACCATACACTAGTCAGTTGAGAGGAAGGGAGGCAGCATCCTGTCTCGTGCTGTGGTGGTAGAGAAGTGGAAAGAGCGCCTGGTCTTGACCACATAGAGAGGACTTTGTGGAGCTGGGGATTTACCTGGTGACACCCCATTGAGGATGCTTAACTAGTAACTATGGCCCTTGGGAGGAAGGTCATGCTGAAAATGGAAACTGGGACCCAATTTCCCCTGCAGCTTTCCACTGTCTCTTTAGGAAACTCCCAATATGCCTGCCATCCCTGTCAACCAACCCACAAGTAGGTTATGCAAATGAGTGCAATTTAGAGCAACTGCCTTGTGAGATGCTAAGCCATGGAGACCAGCATCCTGGCCAGTACTCTACCAGGGGATTGCACCATGGCCTTTGATTCTGGGTTTTGCCTCCACTGTATCCCTTCCACAGCTGGCCTTAAGTGGAATAGATACTTGTCCTATAGGTTTCTGGGGCTCAGGCTCTCCCAGGTTCTTTCCAGCATCCACAGGGCGACGAACACAGACAGCCCATGTACAGGCTCCCATCTGCCGGCCCAAGCTGGCAGAAGTGCCTCATGTTTGTTCCCTAGCCGATAACTAGAAGAGCTGGTTAAGAACAAAGCAGAGCCCTAGCTGCAAACCAGAGACAGGTCATATAGTCTGCATAAAGTCACATAGCCACCAAAGGACAGAGTCATTACTCAAACCCTGGGAACTAGTCCCCAGCCCATAGTTCTTTGCACTCCACTGTGTCTTCCTCTCTGAAGAAGGCCATGGTTACGGAGTAAAGGCAGCTATGTGTTCAGAACTAGGCAGTGCAAAGTTGCCCTGTGGAGCATTGGGGATCAGCTTTTCCTGTGTAACAATGTGGCACAGGAACATTTTGACATGAGCGATTTCACAAAGCATCAACGACAAGTTTTATTTCTCCACATTGTCCATTAGCACAGGCCATCTCTGTGCCCTGATTCTCACCCATCCCTGACCCTAATCACCACACCCACAGTATTGCTTGAATTAAAACATAGGTAATGATTTATTTTCCAGGTTTCATTCTAATACCACTGGTCTCAGGGGGAGCAACCTCCTAAATGTCAGCTCACCATTTTCCCAAAGCCTCCCCACAGGAGGTATACAACACACCCTAGTGAGCTAGCTGTGTTTTGTTTACTAGCTTCTGCAGACCAGGATTTGGTCCTCCAGGACACCACACCCAGTGTTGGCTACGATCCACTATGTGACCCTCACAAGGTCACTGGGGTTCCCCCCAGCAGACCCCTCTGTTCATGGGGATGGAGAAAGGTGGCTGGGAGCTGTGGTGTTCACTTCACTCCTGGCCTCGGACAGGCCATAGGCGAGCCCTGTTGGATTCTGAGGGTCCTGCTGCCCAGTGTGAGGGTGGACTGTGTGTTTGCCAAATGTTCCTGCAGATGCAAAAGAAAAAAAATCCTGTGACTCATTCACGCACAGCCTCTGCGGTTGCTGCCTTTGAGGGGCCATTAATTTCAGGGAGATTAATCATTCTCTGAGACAGCCCAGGCAGGGGCTTGCCATTCCCCATAGTGTGAATCATTGTGGGGGATGGAGTTTACAAAGCTTCCCAAACATTTGTACCAGCAGCAGAGCCTGGCATCCTGAGCTGGTCCTGCCATCCGAGTGTGGCCCCAGCCCTCTGAGCTCACTTTGAGTGGAGAAGAGTGAGCTTTGAAAGGCTTGATCCTTGTGGGTCGCTCCCTCATCAGAGGAGAGCTGGAGACTGAAGTGTGGGGAGTTCATCACCAAGAATGAGGTGGCAGCCCAGCCTGGAGGACGGGGCATCTTGTGCTCCTGCAGTGTGGTTGGAAGACTAGGCATCTATAGAAGGAACCTGTAGAAACAGAACTACAAACTGTAGATTCATATGTATTTTATTCTGGTGCCACTTCATTATTTCAGTTCATTGGCTAGTTTTTATTACTTTTTCTTGGGCAGGGCTGTGTTTTTGTGGAGTGATTACTCTGCTGCATACTATCCTAAGCGCTGTAGACCTGTGTTCTCGTTTATTCTTCTGAGATCCAGTAAGCCATGAGTTTATTATTGTCCCCATTCTAAGGATAAGGAAACTGAGGCATTGTATAGCTTATCTAATGTCACACTGCTGGCAGTCAATAGCCAGGCTGACGTATTTCACAAAATATCTATTACTGAGGCTGGGGCAAAGTAATCGAAAATATTTGGAGATTGCCAAATACATGAAGACTTTGTAAGCAATTTATCTGAAACTGAAAAGGAAAGGAAACCTAGAAGCCAGGTCTTTCCCTATGGCTCACAGTGACTCCTCCCCTTTGTATCCCCTCACTGCCCTGCCTGGCTCAGTGCTCAAGATCCCTCCTTCTCCATGGCCTTCAGGCTTTCCACGATGAGATGCCAGCCCATTCCTGCAGCCATGCTCCCTGCTACCCTCCCATCTTCCTCATCACCACAGGGGCCAGTGCTAATCACCATGACCCTAGCCCATCCTGGCCTCAGAGACTCCTCACCACCCAGGTATCTGTGAATCCACATATCTCCATAACCACAACAGCCTTTCTGTTCATCCTCAAATGCCACCATGGATGGAAGTCCTCTTACAATATAAATTATGCATAAACAGCAGCAGCTGCTGTTCTCAATGTACACAAACAGTTCCCTTATAAGAAAGGAATATTTTTACAGACACTAATGTGCTCTTTCTCACTCCAGGAGATGTGACATTGAGCCCAGACCTTGCAGGGAGGTGATGAGAACATTACAGGAGGTGTACAGAAAGGCCACAGGGCTAGTCAGTGACTGGCAACCAAACAAAATACAACGATGCGGAGCAAGAGCAGCCTTGCAGCCAGCTTCCTTCCCAGAATCAGTCTTCTGAACTCCCTTACTTAGCATAGCACAAACCTGTTTACAGGACTTGACTCATAAATCACTCCTGTGGTGTCCTCCATGTCTGTTCCCCTAATGAGCTTCCTGCCTGTAGCACAGAGGAAGTTAAATAAAACTGGCAGACCAAACATGGCAGGGAGAATGGCAAAAGAGAGAGATCAGAAGACTGTCTGTCTCCCAGCTTTTCTTCTCCTTGTTAGCCTGGGAGGGGGCAAGGTGCCAGAGAGAAATTGAGAGAGCTTGGAAGCCTGGGGGAGGGGGTGGTCCTAGGCCATTGGGACTGATGAAGGCCATCTTGAACACTGCTAGAAGACCAGGAGTCACAGGGCACATAAAAGTGCATACACATGCAAGCAAAACAGAATCTTCAAATGTCTCAAAATTGAGCTACCCACCCTTTAGGAAACAATGTCAAGTAGAAAACATTTGGGACTTTGAGTAACATCCAAGTCACGACCTTGAGAAACATGGACAGCTCCAAATGTAAAAGAAATGTTCTAAACTCAGCAAGGTAGAAAAAGAAAGGTAAGCCCAAAGAAAATCAAAGGCAGGAGATAAAATAAAGACAAGAGCAAAATGAATGAACAAGAAAACATGCCCTCAAAAATGTCAAGAGCTGATTACTTCACAGATTAATAACACTGACACACTGATGAAGGAGAAAGGAGGGTGTGAATGACCAGTATCAGGAATAAAAGAGGCATCATTGTAAATTAAGTCAACATTTTGAAATAGTCACAAGGGTCATATGAACAACTTTATAGCACTGTTTGAGGATTTAGATAAAATGGACAAATTTGTTTAAAGGAGCCTGTTGGAAGCAGTGGTCAGGGCTTCGGATACTCCAGCTACAGTTCATTTCCATGTAGCCATTAGAACAACATCTATTGCTGAGGCTGGGGCGAGCAGTCAGACCACAAGGCTGGGTGCAGAAGAGACAAAGAGCTCAGAGATTCTGCAGCCTTCTGAGCTGCTGAGAATGCATTTCAACCAAGCAACCAGTTTGAGAAGTGGATGCCTGAGGGGACATAGTTCAGGCAGACTGGGACTTAGCCCAGAGCCAACCTGGTCACATGCCACCAGCATATAAGGACCCTTACCTAAAGTGTCAAAGGAGTCCACAGTCCTCTTATCCTACCTCCCAGACCCCATGGCAGAGGACCAGGAAGGGGCAGACTACCTGATGGGCTTCATACTTTTCCTAGAGAGCCTGGAGGCTGCCTTCTGGTACCAAAAATCATAAAATCATTGACTTGGAAGAAACTCCAACTGTATTACACACTTGGAAAGAGATTACTTCTGTTACAAGCAAAATGAAGACATTGCATTTTCTCTGCAATGTTGGCACTATGATTGAATGAGTCTCAATTTTGATGCACTTTCCAAGGGCACAATTGAAGTGTCAAAGTATAATTTTCAGAAAAGTTAAAATTACGACTCTTAGAGTGAGCAAGTGACAATGATTAATTTAGTTCATTAGTGAGACAACCAGCCAGATGGTGAAGCTGGTGCTGTGGTCTGAAGGTATTCCCCTGAAATTTGCACACTGCCACCCAATCTGCAGTGCACTGGTCTGAAGAAAGGCCTCTGGAAGATGACTGGGCCATGAGGCAGAACCCACAGGAATGGTACTAGTGTCTTTGAAAAGAAATCACAGGGCTAGAGAGATGGCCTAGCAGTTAAGGTGCTTGACTGTAAAGCCCAACAACCTGTGTTTGATCCCCCGGTACTCATGTAAAGCCAGGTGCTCAAAGTGGCCTGTGCATCTGGAGTTGGTTTTCAGCAGCTAGAGGCTCTGGTTCTCTCTTTCTCTCTTTCTCTCTTTGTCTCTTTCTCTCTCTCTCTCTCTCTCTCTCATCTCCCTGCCTTCCTCTCTGTGTATCTCTCTCTGCTTACAAATAAATAACTAAATATTTTTTAAAAGAAGTTACAGTGCCTACATCACCAGGGCTATCATCTCAGCTAGCTGAGGCTGAAGCAGAAGAATCACAAGTTTGAAGACTTGCCTGAGCGACAGAGCAAGTTCAAGGCCACCCTGAGCAACTTAGTAAGACCTTATCAGAAAACAAAAAGGGCTAAGAATATAGCTCAGTGGTAGAGCATTTGCCTAGCTTATATGAGGTCCTAGATTCAGTCCCCAGAATTGAAAAAAGAAAGAAAGAAAGAAAGAAAGAAAGAAAGAAAGAAAGAAAGAAAGAAAGAAAGAAAGAAAGAAAGAAAGAAAGGGAAAGGCAAGGTAAGATGTCCCAGAAGGTTTCCTTTTCCTTCTACACAAGGACACACAGAAAAGGTACTGCCTATGAGCAACAAATCCTCCTCAGAGGACTAATATGCTTACTGTCTGACCTTGGACTTCCAGCCCCTAGAACAGTACAAAATGCCTGTGGCTGTTTATATTCCACCCAGTTTATGGTATTTTTGTTATGGATAACCTATACAGCTGGTCAAAAAGAAGTGTAGAAAGTGAATCTCTCTCTCTTCTCTCTCTGTGTGTAGTACAAGTGTGTATGTATGTTCATATATGTGTGGATGCACATGTCTCACAGCTGGATGTATCTTGCAGGTGCACATATATGTGTGTGTGCGCCATGTAGAGGCCAGAGTCCAATGTTGAAGGATTTTCCTCAGTCAGTACCCACCTTAGTATTTCAGAGAAAGTCTCTCTGCCTCCTCAGCACAGGTATGTGCCACCACACCCAGTTTATATGTGTGTTCTGGAGGTCAGAACTCAGGTCCTCATGCATGAGCAGTAAGCACTTTACCCACTAAACCATCTCCCGGCCTGAAGGTCAGTCTTTATCTTCATTGAAAGGAATAAGATCAATAATTTACATACAGAGCTTATTACTGTTCTAAGGGCAATAAAACTGTAATCTTGGGGTATTCTTTTTCATCCAGAAAAATTCATTATAAGCATTCTGCAAGTTACATCTATCTTTCAGAGTTGTACAATATTCTAGTTAACATTGAACAGAAAGAGGAGGAACAGAAGGAAACAGAGGAGCAGGATGCAAAGAATTGAATGACCTCAATACACAGGCACACCCATCAAGGGACAGGAAGGGCTTTGAAGGCCCCCTTTGCTTCATTTAAAAATCTTGAAATTAATCTCAACAGAAGTGTATGAGCATATTCTCATGTCTGAAATGTGGGGGGTTAAGAATATGTAAGACACATGGGCTGGAGAGATGGCTCAGCGGTTAAGGCACTTGCCTCCAGTGCCTAAGGCCCTGGGTTCAATTCCCCAGGTCCCACATAAGCCAGACCCACAAGGTAGTGGCCCTGGTGTTCTCTCTCTCTCTCTCTCTCTCTCTCTCTCTCTCTCTCTCTCTCTTTGAAAATGAATTAAAAAAGAATATGTAAGACACAGGAGCTTACAGTAATCTTTCACAGCAATGGAGCCATTGCTCCCACACCACCAGAGGCTGTGAGGCAGTCTTCATGCCTGCCAGCCTAGCAGGATGCAGTCTGCAATTACTCTGCTGCAGCTCTGAAACAGCATTGATTCTTACCTGTGCAAGCCCATTGCCACAAGAATGCCAGAAAGTCCTTCTAGAGGACTGGGATATAGCTTAGTTGGTAGAGTGCTTGCCGAGCAGGCATGAAGCTCTGGGTTTGCTTCTCAGCATCACACAAACTTGGCATGATACTGTATGCCTATAATCCCAGCACTTGAAATGTGGGGGCAGAGGATGAGGAAATGAAAACCATTCTTGGCTACATAGAGAGATGGAGGCCAGCCTGGAAGAAAAGAAGGAAGGAAGGGAAGGAGGGAAGGAGGAAGGGAGTCACTCTAAAAATGAGTCAATTGATCAGGGCCTATAGAGATGTCTAGAATTAGCTACCAATATTTACTTTGGGTGTATTAGGAAGAAAGTGAAGTGCACAAAAATACAAATGATACATGACATAGTTTCTAAAATTTTCATTTGGTATTTATCTCAAAAATAAAGTTCATCCATGTAATTTAGCACTCATCTACCAAATGGAAATTTTCAGTCAAGATAATGGGGTTGGGGAGATGGCTCAGTGGCACTTGCTTGCAAAGCCTGCCTGCCCAGTTCCCTAGCACCCACCTAAAGGCAGAGCAGAGATCCTGGTGTGCTCATAAGCACACATACACACACACACACACACACACACACACACACACACACAAAATATTTTTTAAAAGATATTGCTTTTTAAATCCAGAATATAAGGGAACAGCTGATATTTTAATATGTTCTGGTTCCCATCAGAATATCAGATCATAGTTTCTTTATTCTCTGAGATACAGATGGCCCTACCTGTACGCTACAGTGGCCAGGCCTGGCTTGTGGCCCTACATCAGGGGAAAAATATCACATTGAGCATTGCCTCTCAAGCTCCCCAGTAAAGTAAGGGTTGTTGAATTTTTGCCTAAATTTCCAACAGGTCATGAATTGCACATGGTTTTATTGTGTGTGAACAGAACCCAGCATGCACCATGTATGATTCATACAAAACTAGTCTATGTCCAGTCCAAGGAGAGAAACCACTGTTACTGTAACATTGGATTGCTAAAGGTTCCTAACACTTCTTCTCCAATTCTATGTTGACCTCAATGCAAACCAGTCACAAGTTGGAGAAACCATCAAGCACAAGATAGCAATTCCAGAAACTGTCTTCCAGCCTGAGGTACTTAGGGACAGAGGAGAGAAAAGAGACGGTAACAGGCAGCAGGCTTCCCTCTCTGAGCCTCTCCACTCTGCACTAGGGAATTTCAGAATGCTCAGGCACATGAAAGAGCATGAGAACATGGGGCCAGGGGCTCCTCCCCAAGCACAACACAAGGGAAGCTGCAGGAGTCTGGACACACCAAGCCTGTGCTTAGCACACACAAGAGGAATGGCGTGGAGGAAGCAAGGTAAATACCTGAGCCATGCTTCTGTTTATAGCTGCCAATGTGTATGAGCAGGGCACCCAAACATCACTGTCCTTCTGGAATATGTCAAGGGAGCAAAGGCTCAGAGTTAAAGAGAGCCAGAGGTAAGGACTTGGAAACATGAGCAGGTGGCTTACCACCTTCCAAAAGGCCACAGGAACCAGTCACATCTGACAGTCACCCTGCCAGGGAGCAGAATCCAGGGCAGAGCCTGCCTGGGTCTCCAGGTGCTCATTTCCACACCTCGAGGTACAATGACCCTTCACCTACCCACATATCAGCTGGGGGAGGAGAAAGAGAGGGAGGTGGGATTAAAGCCTGAGAAATGGGCCACTGAAGTATCCCTGGTAGGAAGTGGAAAATTAAATAACTAGATATTTAATATAGAGAGAGACTTTTAAAAGTGGGAGACATTGCCAGTATTCCCACTTCCCAGCAAGGTGAGTGCTGGTACACCTGCTATTGTCTGCGATAGGAAGTACATGTGCATTTTCCTATGCATTAAAAGTGCTGTGAACACACTCGTGGGCACCAGTTATTTGCTTGCTTTGCTCTTTATCATATTAAAAAAGAAGCTAGAACTCAAGAAATCAAAGAAAACATGTAGGAAATGACATATTTCATAAAACAGAAGTAAATTATGAATGGAATCTGCTGTGTACACTTAATAAAGCTCAATAAACCATGAATAAAATGAATAAAATATGAAGAACAGGTTAGTTGATAGGCAAAAGAGCCGAGATGGGGGTGGAATCCTGCTCATTTCAAAAGGTAATTGATTACTTGTTCCTTTCTCTTCATTTGTATCCCACTGAAATGATCAGAGAAAGAAAACAGATGCAAAGGCTGTAGCAATGCTGGGAGACAAGTCAGGCTGCTCTCGAAGGAGCTGAAAACTCCCAGGGATTTCTGGAAGCTAGGAAGCAGATAGGGTCACTCTGACCATCAGCAGCAGCTAAATGCTCACCCTCATTGGGAGAGTGTCCCACTGTCCCCAGTAGAGCCGCAGAGACCCTTAGGTAGCTTCAGCAAGGATGGCCTGGGGCACTCCACCCTGAGACTTGGAGAAACTGAGGCAGTTCAATGTGAGGGTTGGTTCCTTTCATATACGAAAGGCCCGCCTCCCATCCTATGTCGATGCTGCCTGATAGCAGTTCCCATCTGAACTAGCAGATGTGCGGGGGAGGCTTGCAACCCAGCTCGAAGGCCCAGGGAAGATGGAGAACAGTGCCTTGTGCCACTGTAGCAAACACAAAGGGAAAGAGGACTCTTCTGAAGGAAAGTGTCCCTGGAATTGCTTTCTTCTCTCCTGCTAAAACTTATTTCCCACATTTGCCAATGTCCACTCCAGCAGGACCTGAAGGAAGAACAAGTGGAGCAGCGGTGGATATCACAGGACAAGCAAGACGGCATATAAAGCTCTGCACGAAAACCAACCAGGCTGCTGACAGCTCAGGAAGTCACTTACATTTCCTTTTCTGTATAAAAGCCTGCAATGTTCCTGCACACCAACAATAACCAGTTATAAAATGTAAAAAAAAACTAAAGGAAAAAAGACATTACTGATAATATCAACATTAAAAACCACATTATGGGCTGAAATGATGACCTAGTGGTTAAAGGCACCTGCTTGCAAAGCCTGAAGGTCTGGATCCAATTCTCCAGCACTCACGTAAAGCCAGATGCACAAAGAGGTGCACCTGTAAATGTTTTGTTTCCTTTAAAAAGGAAATACACATGGCAAAATATTAAGAGTGGTTAAAGTTGGATAGTATAGATTATAGACATTATAGTCTCTAATTTTCTGCTTCTTTAAGCATTTCAAATGAAATATTGATAGAAAAGGGCAAAATAGCAATAGATTAAAAATTCATTGGAAAGCAATGGAAGGAGGGAATGTTGATCATTTTAAATTGTTTACAAAATGGAGAAACTTCTAGAAAGTATGAAAAAAGAAAACACAAATAGTATGTTCAGTAAGAAATAGTGAATAATTACAGTCAAGAAGGACACAAAAATGAGAATATCATAAACAATTTTGTGTCACAGAAGTTGAATATTTATATAATGTAGACAGTTTCTCAAGAAATTGTACCTTTTTCCATTCCAAAGACAAGCAAAAATTCTAAATGTGATGGTTAAATTTGTTGTCAACTTGACCTATGTAGTAATCCACAGTAATCTTGGGTGGGTCTCTGAGTTTGCCTGCAGAAAGAATTGACAAAATCCTTTTGGGATTTTGGGGAAGGAAGGTCCCTTCTCCAGAGTGATCACTTCCCCCTGAGGGGGGGGGGGGGCTTCCAGAAGAGGACTAAATATAAGGAAGCGTTAGAGGAAAGGAATCTCTTTTCCTCTCTTCCTTCCTCTCCCAGCTGCTGGTGCTGCTTTGTCTCTCTGCTTGGATTTATGAAAGGGGCCCAGACTTTTCCTTCATTTTTGGAACTTCCCCTGGATCTGTTATTTCAATACATATTTTCCTCCCCAAAGTGTGCTTGCTTTGGAGATTCATCCCAGAGGCATGTGGCTATGACATTAAATATGTTGGCATTTATAGAAGAAAATAAAAAGCAGCTCACCATCCATTTATAGAAAAGATCAGTCACTACTAAGTTCAGACTTCTAAACACCAGACAATGGAGAAACTTTTAGAAAGTATGGAAAAAGAAAACACAAATAAATAGTATGTTCAGTAAGAAATAGTGAATGTTATTTAAATCATGAAGCTTGTTGCTTTGTTCAATCTTTCTTAGTTATATACATATAAAATTTCTACTTTGTAGAATTGAGAGGTTTTCTTTTTATATTAAATTTTAATTTTTATGAAACTAATCATCTATATCTGATGATATTTTATTAATTTTTTGTCTTCTTTAAACTTTTTAAAATTGACAACCTCCATACATATATACAATGTACCCTGATCATAATCCCCTCTCACCACCCTCATGGAGGTTTTCTTTGTAAAATTATATTAAATCAAGTTTTATTCTGGGAACATCTGAACATAATGAGTACTTTCTGCAGGAGATGAAAATGTTTCTTCCTGTGAAGGAAACCTGTGGAGCAGATGCACAGCTCTTTTCCCTTCTCAAAGAAGCTGAAACCCAAGGGCAGCTGCAGGGAGGGTGGCAGGTAAGGCGCTAGAAAGCAACAGCTCAGGCTGGTAAATGTGGGACTTTGGATTTGTAAATAAAGAATTCTAACATAGACACTTGGCAACACTGTGTGGCAGAGCTGCTCCCTCAGTGGATCTTGAGGTGAAAGAGAACAGGAAAGCCTCCATGAGTTTCATTGGTGCAGCGGAGCACTCTGCACAAATCCAGGTTAATACATGAGATCTGAGATCTGTGCCACAAGCAGACAGATGCTGGAGAAGGGACCCAGCACCTTATAGTGCTCTGGTGCCAAGGCAGGAAACCTTCTTAAGATGGTCTTACCAACAAACCATTCAGTCCAGGACAACCTCTGTCACTGCATGTTTACAGCTCCCAGTCCTAAACAACCTCTCCTCACTGGCTAAGAGAACAACCCCCCACCCCAGAGCTAGTGTGGGCCCAGGAAGCTGGTTGTGACTTAACACAGACTCAGACACTTCTGTGGGGGAGTGCAGGCTGGGCTTGCATTTGGAAACAGCAGCCTCTTTAAGGAGTGTGTTGATAAAACATATATATCCACGTGTCAAAGAAGAAAACTGAATCCCCATATTTCTCTTCATATATGAATCAACTCAAAAATCAATCAAATACCAACTGTAACACCTGAAATCTTGCAATTACTGACAGAAAATGCAAAGAAATACTTCAAAATCTAGGCATAATCAAGGACTTTCTGAAAGAAGAAACTCCAACAGCTCAAAATAATTGAAAGAATTTACAGATGGGACTACATCAATTAAAAAAGTTTCTGCATAGCAAAGAAAATAAGAGTCAAAAAGCTACCTATATACTAGGAGGATGCCTTGCCAGCTATTCATCTCACAAGGGATATTAATACTTGGGATATATGGAAAACTGAAAAACTTGAACACCCAGAGAACAAAATAATCAAATCATTAAATGGATTGACAGATGCCTATACAAAGAAGAAGGAGGAGGAAGAGGAGGAGGAAGAGGAGGAGGAAGAGGAGGAGGAGGAGGAAGAAGAAGAAATGGCCAATAAATACATTTAAATATGTTCAAATTCTTTAGTCACCATGCAAATCAAAGCTTCACTAAAAACTGGACATGGTGACATACACCTCTCATCACTTGGGAGGCTGAGATAGTATCATCAAGAATTTGAGGCCAGCCTGAGCTATTTAGTGAGTTCCAGGCTAGTCTAGGCTACAGAATGAGACATTATCACAAAAAAAGCAAATAAATAAAAACAAAAGAAAACCTACACTGAGATTCCATCATATGCCAGTCAGACTGGTCACCATCAAGAAAACTGAAACAGAAATTGTTTGAAAGGAGGCATGGGGAAAAGGACCACCTATACATTGCTAGTGGGAATGTAAACTAGTCCAGTGGCTATGGAAACAGTATGTAGATTCCTCAATATATTAAATTTAACTAGTACATAACCCAGCTACTTGTAGCAGTCACTTCCTGACCAAGTCTCCTATCCAGAAGAAACTTAAGGAAGGAAGTTTTTTATTTTACCATGTTTCCAGAGGAAGTTTCATGGTGAGGACAGCACCATGGCGGGAGCAGGTTCCACCCCCTCCAATCTTCACATTGGCAAGCAGGAGGCAGAGGCAGAGCAGCAGGTGAAGCTGGGCTAAAATCCTTAAGGTCTTCACCCATTAAACTGCTTCCTCCAGCAAAGCTTCACCAACTAAAGTTCCACAACCTTCCCAAAGAGTTCTACCATCTGGGGACCAAGTATTCAAACACATGAACCTATGGGAAACCTTTACATTCAAACCCCAAAACCATGGCTGGGTGTATACACAAAGAAATTAAGCGAACATACCAGAGATATTTGCACATCCTTCTTTAATGCTGTGCTATTCACAACAGCCAAGATATGAAATCAGCGTTAGTGCCCATTAACAGATGAATGGATAAAGAAAGTGTGGTGTACATAGATACTGGAGGTTTATCAGCCATAAAGAAGAATGAAATTATATCATTTGTAAGAAATGGATGGAGGACTAGAGACACCACATGAAGAGAAATAAATCACACTCAGATACCAGTATCGTGTTTTCTTCATATGTAGAACTTAGAGGTGGAAAAGGACATGGAAGTAAAAGAGACACTACAAGGGATGTAGGAGGGGTTAACAGAAAGAGAGAGATGATAAGAGAGTAATGGAGGGTATAAGATCACTGTGCATTATATATGCATGTATGAAAATGTCGCAGATACCCATTACCTTGTACAATTCATATACCCTGCTAACAACAATAATAAAATGCCTGCTAGCTTATTAATTATATTATTAAAATATTTGTTATCATTTTATCAGTGTTACCTTTAAATATGCAAATGTACCAGAACTACATCTTTATAGAAGTATTTAAAAAGTAATATTTACTAGTATTATTCAAATAATATAAAATGTAGTTGATAATGTCTGTCTTTCACAAATTTCGGCTATAAGAACATGAATTTGTAGATGC
Source organism: Zapus hudsonius (assembly GCA_004024765.1). NCBI lineage: Eukaryota > Metazoa > Chordata > Mammalia > Rodentia > Dipodidae > Zapus > Zapus hudsonius. Next base: position 8,762 of record PVHP010000324.1, on the reverse strand, counting down.
ATATTATTATTATAATGTATTTTAAAAATATTTCATTGATTTATTTGAGAGAGAGAGATAGAGACAGAGAAAGAGGAAGACACACACACACACACACACACACACACACACACACACACACACACACAGAGTGATGACAGGCGCTCCAGGGCCGGGCTGTCAGGTTTTATAAGCAAGCGCCTTTAACCACTGAGCCATCTCTCCAGCCCATAAAGTCTTTATGTAAGGTAACTATTAAAAAAGTCATTTTCAACAGTTATATTTTTTATCTATATTATTATTTACATAGATTTTGGCATACTTCTTTTTGATTTTATTATTCTCTGCATGCCTTTCCTTCCTTTGAATTCTCCGATTCATTTCTTGGTGGTACAGGATTTCTTAAGGGAATTTTTCTTGTTGGAGGGTTGTAGATATCTTGCATGCATAAGATTAACATTTACTGTCCTTTAATGTCTAACAGTGTGCTACATTTGCTTCCATAGTTAAATAGTACCAACTCACTACAGAATCCTTTATTTAAAATCTTCTCCTTCAACATCCTAAAAATGCTGCTCACGTTTAGTGCCAACCTCTGGACATCGTTTGCTTCCTGTCTACAGATAACCTGTTTTATCTCTTTCTTTTTACATCATGACAGAATTATCTTTGAAAATTAAAGATTGCCAGGAAGAAAGCAGGAGTCTCTTTCCACTAGAAATGTTTTATATTCGCTTGCTCTCTTTAAGATGAAGATTTAAGGCTTTTTTTTTAATCTCAGGGAACTTTCTTTTTAATTAACATTCCTTCTATTCTCATATCTCCTCCTGAAATTCCTATTCCAAAAGTATAATTGAACTCCTAGGTAGACCATGACCCTTGTTTTGGAAGAGGCATATTAGTCTTGGGTTTTCTTGATTTCTGAAATAGAAAAGTTCTTGATGTTTCCAAGAAGGTTGAAGATACCTGAGGCATCTGGCAGAAGCAGGCTGGGGCCAGGACAGCCTTTTCCCTGTCATCACAGACCAGGTGCAGAGGGCAGCTGTGTATCTTTGTTCTTTCACAGGGAAACAAAGGCAGGAGCCACCCAGGCTTAGATTTCAGAAAGACATTCTTACCTGTGAGAAAGACCAGGGATACAGTCTGGCCAAGCTGGATCCCAGCACTGGGATACAAGGGAGGCAGCACAGCCCTCACCCTCACAGAAGCCAAGATTGTGTGGCCTTGCCACCATGTGAGCCATGGTTCCCTGTCACCTTCAACAGCCCAAGGAGTTTCCCCAGGCTTTTAGGATTCGTGACTTTGACCCTGAAATGAACTTCAGGAGAAAAAGATCTGAAGCAGAGTTAAGATTTTGCTAGGTGTTCTAACACAGGCTAAGCGCCAGGGTTAGAAGAAAGAAGACTGCCTAGAAAGAGAATGAAAGCCCGCACATGGGTGTGGGCTTCTGTAAGAGAAACGTGCAGTTAAGTGTCCTGGTGGTGACTTCATAGAGGAGTTTAGAATCTTCTTAGAATTTCATAGTTTACTGGGCTCCTAGGAGACTCTCTTCTACTCTATCCCTCACTATAAGCTTCAAAAATTGAGCTTCTAGGATGGTTCCAGAGGTGCCACAAGCTAAGATAAAAGCGAGGACCACTCAATTTTTGCACCAGGGATGTAGGACATGGCTGTTACTGTAAATAAGTTTTTAAATGAGATTCCTGGAAAATTGCAAGTTTACAGGTGGGAATGAGAGAAAATGGTTTAAATTCTCACTTCTCTGATGGTGAGGAGCTTCAATGAGACTCACAGATAAGGGGTCCTTTCTCTTTTCATGCTTCCCCCACCCCACCCCTAGCATTTCCTCTTTACGCCCTGCGTCAGCCTGAGCCAAGAAGAAAAGCTACACACTCACTGTGAGCCAGGCAGGTGACTGAGGGGCAGGGCTTGCTGAGCGGAGCCCACAGCAATCTGAATCCAAGCAGGTGCCTTTCCAAACTTGGGGTCAGCCTGGCTAGTAAAGCTCAACCAGAAAACAGTCTCAGAGAAGACCAGGAGTAAAGTGACCAGGACTTCCCAGTGGGCATCCAATCCCCTGTGCTGTGATGTGACTGTATAAAGTTCCTGTAGGCTCACGTGTTTCTACGTTGTCACCAGCGGGTTGATGTGCTCTTTGGGAAGATTATGTACTCTTAAGAAGTGGAGCTCTGCTGGAGGAAGTGGGTCACTGGCTGTGGGTTTTCAGGTTTTATTGCCTGGACCTACTTCCTGTTCACTCTCTGCTTCCTCACTGTGGTTGCAGTGTGACCAGCTTGTCTCCTCCTGCTGCTGTCATGCCCTCTCCTCCAAGATGAAATGTATCCCCTTGACAATGTGAGCCAGAATAAACCCCTTCCCTCCTTAACCTACTTCATGCTTGGTATTTGAGTGGTAACTCAGTTATGAGTAGTAACTAGGACACCTTGCTTTTAGGAAAAGGGGAAAGATGCAGACCAAGGAAGGACAGCTCTGACCTTGAAACAACATAGAAACCCCTAATATAGTCCTGCTTGCTCTATTTTATAGATACTTTATCAAGATCCACCACTAATGCACCCAAGATTTGTACCCACATTGCACATCTCCACGTGTGTTCTTCTCATGTGGTTCTGAAGAACAGTTGTGTAATATTGTCATTTTTTTCTGCTTTTCATAGCCAATGGAAGACTAGTCCCCATTCCTAGGACCATGTAGTGCCCCACCAATCAAAAGTAAAGATTTTTAAAATTATTTTATTTATTTATTTGCAAGCAGAGTGAGGTAGAAGAGACATACAGAGAGAAAATGGGCACACCAGGGCCTTCAGCCACTGCAAACAGGCTCCAGATGCAGGCGCCACTTTGTGCATCTGGCTTTACATGGGTACTAGGGAATCATACTCGGGTTGTTAGGCTTTGCAGGCAAGTGCCTTAACCATTAAGCCTTCTTCCTCACCCCCCCCAGAAGTAAATATTTTTTAAAAATATTTTTTATTTATTTCCAGGCAGAGAGAGGTATAGAGAAGAGATATAGACAGAGAGAATGGGCACACCAAGACCTCCAGCCACCATCTATGAACTCCAGATGTGTGTGCCACTTTGTGCATCTGGCTTTACATGGGTACTGGAGAATTTAACTAGGGTCATTAGGGTTTGCAGGCAAGTGCCTTAACCTCTGAGCCATCTCTACAGCCCAGAAGTGAACTTTTTTATGTGAGGATGATTCTGTAAGGGACAGAAGTTCTCCCAAGGCTTCTGAGAGGAGAGAATCCTTTAGTCAAAAAGCAGCCTTGCCCGGCTCTCCTCATGGCCTCTCATAGCTTGTCCTGGTCTTCTTGCTCTTCTTTCCCTCGCTGCCGCTGCCAGCACTAGGTCTGGAACTCAGCAGCCTGATGGACCCGCAGGTGGGAAGGAGGGTTCTCTCCAGCCGCCTCCACTTCAGCACTACAGCCTCAGCAGGCCGTCAATGAGACTTCTTGACTTTGTGCAAGTTCTTTCTCTCCCTTTCCCCAGCTGCATGGCTGGTGTCATCTGATACAGTCCATGACCAAAGCTGGGACACACTTCTTCCTCACTCATTTTGGTTCTTGGTTCCATTTTAAGGTGCAATTTTTCTGACAGTCTGCCAATGAGTCACTCCTCATCTAGTAGACAAGCTCCATGCTCTGTGTGCCCTTGGTTAATGTGTTCCAATTTCTCTAAACTTAGGGGAATAGAGCAGAAATAGCCTGTGTCTTTTATAGACTGAATGTAAGAATCAAAAGGATTAGCCAGGCTTGGCTACATAGTGAGACCCTGTCTCAAAACAAAACAGAACGAAAACGACAATTGCTGCTTGTTGTAGTCACTCAGAAACTACTGATGACAAATGACAAATCTTCATTCCATATCAAGGTAAGAAAGACATCTCAAAAAAAAGGAGAGAGGGAAGGAAGGAAGGAAGGAAGGAAGGAAGGAAGGAAGGAAGGAAGGAAGGAAGGAAGGAAAGGAGGGAGGGAGGGAAACCAGTCATAATGATGCATTCCTTTAATCCCTGCATTTTGGTGGCTGAGTTTGAGGCCAGCCAGGGCTAGAGTGAGACCCTGATTCAAAATCCTTTTAAATATATCTTTATTATGAATAAATATACATCATATGATCAAATCTTGTGAATGTGTTCCCGTTTCCCTCCTCTCCGTCCCCTACCCACTGGGGTCCTTCCTCGATGCACATACTGGATCTGTCCATAGGTTAGGGGGTTATGAACTGCACCAGAAGTAGCCAGTTTTTCTTTTTTGAAAAAAAAAGAAAGAAAGAAAGGAGGCCAGTGGTTACGGCACTTGCCTGCAAAGCTTAACTATCCCGGGATTGATTCCCTAGTTCCCACGTAAAGCCAGATGCATAAAGTGGCACATGAGTCTGGAGTTGATTTGTAGCAGCTAGAGGCCCTAGTGTGTCCATTCTCTCTCTCTCTCGCTCTCTCTCTGTATCTCTGTTTCTTTCTCTCTCTCTGCTTATAAATAAATAAAATATTTCTTTTTTAAAAAAGGAAAATGAAAAACAAATAGAAGAAAAAGTCATCAGTCCCAAGAAATTTTAAAGCCTAATTAGAAAAACTGCATTCGTCCTTGAACTCTGAGCGTCTAATCCTCTGTGTCCCCTCTGCACTCTCTGGGTTAAGGGTCCTCCCTCTTAACAGGCAGCACATCTTTCTTTGTTGGTGACTTGCCTCACCAGCACGTAGAATTTTAGGAGAGCAGCTTCACTTGTCTGTCCTTTTTCTCCAGGCTGGAGCTGGCAACATTTCTGCTAATAGAGCACCTCAAAAATATTGTGGCTCTCCTGTGAATCTCACTCCCCTGGACCCAAAGATCCTTCAGGCCTCGTTTCTGGATACTCTCATATCTATCCCTGGATCTGGCTGAGATGGCTGAGGGGATCCAAGAATGACACATCTAATTTCTTCAGTGATATCCAGTCTCAATCCTGGACTTCTCTCCAAAACATGATTTCTTTGAGGGTCCTAATTATTAGTGTCTTTTGCTGCCTAGATAGATAGGCTAAGAATCCGCTAGGGCAAGGACTATGTTGGATTTAATCTTGAATATCCAACACTTATTATGTTCTTTGTCTAACTTTCGTTGGAAGTTTGAATTAAGGTATGGGATAAATATAGAGGACCAATGTCCATTTGTCTTGACCACCCCTTCCCCCAGACTCTGAGACATTAGCTGATGTACAGGGTTTATTGTAGACATGCTCCCAGGAGAGCTGGGAAGAAGGCCCAGCAGTTAAAGGTGCTTGCTTGCAAAAGCCTGCTAGCACAGGGTCTGCCCAGGATTAAATCCCCAGGTAAGTATCCATGGAAATCCAGATGCGCAAAGTGGTGCATGCATCTGGAGTTTGGCAAGGGGCCCTGATATACCCATTTTCTTTCTCTTTCTTTCTCTCTTTCTCTTTCTCTCTCTGTCTCTCTGTCTCTCATTCCACCCCCACTGGCAAACAAAGAAACACATTTTAAAAAATAGAAGATGTGCTCCCAGGAGAAACCAGCATGGAACTAACTGGAGGACACAGGGCAAGAAAGGAAAAAGTCTAGCAAAGATGCAATTTTAGGAGCAGGGCAAGTCTGAAATAGTCCAGTGTACTTAGAATTTAAATTATCCAATAGAGTTTGCCCCCCTCCCAAGATTATTGAGCTTGCAGGAGCCATCATTAGCTATGGACCACCCCAGGGTGCATAAATTCCAGGCACTTTCAGCTCTGCACACATAGAAGTTGTCAGTGTGAGCTATGAGAAATACACTGAGGCTGAGGGTTGTGCATATGGAATATTAAAAGAAATCCAGGAGCCCAACACCAAAGGTATCCTATGACAAAACCTCACCGAGGAACTGGAGTGTGATACCACCACCAAGCATTCTGTTGACAGACATACTCTTCTTACTTTTATGGAAAATAGTGTTGTGTCATAACCTTCTTGCTTGGGAAAGCTTCTGAGCAGTTAGGGATGTTTCAGTGTTGGAAGAGAAGTCCTCAACACATACTAATTCCATTCCCACATTCCCACATACATCTCCCCAGACTTGACAGCCATCATTTAACCATGAGTGACCATATACTCATCACTGTTCTCTGACAGTCCTGGTAATTGTTCTGATAGAGAAGGGGGGACTCTATGTACAGTCTCACTAGACAACATGAATGATCATCTCTGACATCAGAAAATGGCATCCACTTAAGCGTTTGTTGGCCGATGGGAAGATTCAGACAGGTCACCTTTTATAATGGCTCCACTCCTGTTTATGGATCAAGCTGATTAGTGCTCGCAGCCAGTGCTGATTCCTATTCCCCTGACTGAATTTATAACATCGCTGCAGCCTGCTATTCATCCCCATGGTGACCAGAGGATGCTCTCTCAATACCCTCATTTTCTACTCCTGGTTCCTAGAGGGAAGCAGCCAAGAGTGGACTCTCATCTGAACCCAGTCCAAAGCAGAAGTGCCCCTCTGCCCCTCAGTTGAACTTACACACTGCCTTTAAGGGACTCTCAGCCCCATACTCAGCTGTGACCCCAACTTTATATGCTGAAGTCCTAATCCCCAATGTGACTGTATTTGGTGATAGGTTTTTAGGAAGTAATTAGGAATAAATACAGCTGGACCTAGTGGCTCATATCTATAATCCTATCACTTGGGAGGCTGAGGCAAACAGATCACCATGAGTTCAAGACCACCTGATGTATATAGTGAGTTCAGGACAACCTGGGCTACAGAGTGACACCCTGTCTCAAACAAACAAAACTATTAAATATGTCACAAAGATAGTGTCCCAATCTGCTAGCCACAGTGGCATGATGGCTCATGCCTCTAACCCTGGCGTTTAGGAATATGGAGGGTGAGGCAGGAAGGTCACTGAAAGTGTGAGGTCAGTATGGGTAATTACAGCAAGTTTCAAGCCAACCTGAGCTACAAGTTAGACCCTGTTTTAGAAAAACAAATAAGTAACCAACAGCTGGGCATGGTGGTGCACACCTCTAATCCCAGCACTCTGGACAGAGGTAGGAGCATCGCTGCGAGTTCAAGGTCAGACTGAGATTACATAGTAAATTCCAGGTCAGCCTAGGCTAGAGCAAGATCCTACCTTGAAAAATGAGTAAATAAATAAATAACCTACAAAACTCTTTTGACTCACTGTGGTCTGAACCACATGAACTGAAGATGGAGTGAGCTTTACAGTATTATAAATTAGTTTAATATGAATGCTCAATGCTAACCCTCAGTGCATGGCCTGGAATAAACCTGCCTCTGCTCTGCCTTGTGACCACTTGGCTCCCAGAATACATGAATCATGATACAGGCAGCAAGCAAACACATCAGAATCCATTCAGAGGCCAGCAGGAAGCAAGAGTGTGATGCGCCAATCCTGTGCTTACGTTGACACAATTGGTGATGAAATTCAGAAAATTTACTCTGAATGCTGAGGGCATTTTGTTCATATCTGAGTCAAGCAAATTTATAATCTACATTTCTCCTGCAATTAAGTTCACAGTTACGTGGATGCTTTCACCAACCAAGGTGTCATTTGTTAAATATATAATTGTTTGGATTGGCATTTTAGCAAACATTATCAAAGCTACATGTGAGTCTACCTTCGATTCACTGTGCAGCAGAGGCTGGGCCAAGACTCTTCCAATATGCGGTCTTCCCTGGACATTGCCACTCCAGCCCTGGAGTCAGACACAGATTTGCACCCAAATTTGTGCAAGCTCTCAATGTGACTGCCATATCTCTAGGTTATTTTCATAACTGATTCAGATACTTGTTTCCATGTCCTGTATTTGAACTCTTCACTTTCCCACCACATTTTGCAGGACTCCTTTCTACTTGGGTCTTTGACACCCTGACCTTAAAACCATACACTTTAGCAGTGTGCGGGGTCCCCTCAACAGCGCTTCTCTCGAGTGTTCTTAGCTTGTCCTGGTCAGCATCCCCAACTCTAAATTATCTCCCACCTGCCTTCCCAGGAGGGTAGTACCTAGCTGTTTAGGCTGGCTTGCTATTGGAAGACCGTTTACATGGCAGTTACATTGGGGACCATCGAGCAGAAGGCTGGGAAGGCTGGCAGCTCGGCACCCCAGGGAGCAGCAGCCGAGTTTGACGTTGAGTTTTCCTCTCGGGTGTCATGTCCTCACTTTGAGATAGCGATGGTTGGGACTTGTGCCCTCCAGGTAATTAAGGTTAATAAGCACACTCCATCTGTTCTTTGAGGCCACATTCTTGGCACTCACCCCAGCTGCAGAGATGGTGAGAATCGTCCCCTGGGGTATGTTACTGGGTTGTAGGATCAGACAACATGGTCACAAGATGATCCCCATGAGGTCTGACTCCTAAGATGGGTGAAGTATCTGATGCCAGCCTGGAGCAGATTGTGCTGTAACTGCAGAGTCAGCACTTGAGAACCCAAATGATGGAGTGAAACCAGGAGCTCAGCAGCTGCCCTTCCCTGATGACCCCCAACCCTGTGGAGGCTGTGCTGCAGGACCCGAGGCTGAGGGGGGCAAGGTACAGAATGGGAAGGGAGTCTCAGCCCAAGGGCAACTGTGACATTACTCTGAGATCCTGTCAACTCCCTGCCTCCCCCTACATGCTAGCCTCTTCCATTTTTAGATGGTAGAAGCTGGGCTGAATCCTGTTTCCACAATCTAGTCAAGGAAGCCTAGAGGCTCCGGGACAATACTGCGCACTGTGCTCACAACGGTGACCCTGCTGGGGGTGAGTGGCAGGGGGAAGGTTCTGTGCTACA
>PVHP010000323.1:124673-163193 GCA_004024765.1 Zapus hudsonius | reverse complement strand
ATCTGCCCCAGGGGATAATGGCGGGAGCTAGTGGGGGGGGGAGGGCTCGGCCCTCTGCTCCACAGGGGAGCAGAGAGCTGCTCGCGAACCCCGTCTGCTCAGCCCAGGGGTTCGGGAGGGAGGGAGAGTCCGAACTCGGGTTCGGCCGGTGTCCAAAGCCTGGATACCAGTTGAGGGGGTCAAACCTTTCCGGAGAGTCCTGGTGACGTTGTTACTCGGTCACCATCTTGCTCCGCCTCAAAAAATAAATTATTTTTAAGAATAATAACATGTATTATGCTTTTGAACTTTTCGTCGTCCTGCAGAGATATATCCATAAGTATTATGTCTTCAAATAGACAACGAATGAGCCGGGCATGGTGGCGCACGCCTCTAATCTCAGCCCTTGGGAGGCCGAGATGGAAGAACTGTGAGCTCAAGGCCAGACTGAGCTACACAGCAAGGCCTTGTCTAAAAAAAAATTAAAACTTTGGCTAAGGCTATGACCCTGTCAAGGAGTGTTTGCCTAACATGTCCAAGGTCCTGGGTCTCACCCCAACACTGCAAATAATAACAGGAATGATAATCTAATAATACATGGAGAAGAGGATTTTTCTTCAAATAATGAATGAATAGGGACACTGAGAACAACCATAAATGAAGTCATACTGATACTAAACCAATAGTTACTGACATTAGATGCTGGGTACAGGGCAATTTATTAGATTTTTCATTACTCATGTAAATGTTCAAAATTGTCCATGAATTGAAAAGAAAACAAAGAAAAGATCTCACTCGTTCTGAAGGGAATTTTAAAAACACTTTGACTTTGTGTATGTAAATTTTTTAAATTTTTATTTATTTATTTGCAAGCCAAGGGGGAGGAGGGAGGGAGGGAGGGAGGGAGAGAGAGAGAGGGAGAGAGAGGGAGAGAGAGGGAGAGAGAGGGAGAGAGAGAGAGAGAGAGAGAGAGAGAGAGAGAGAGAGAGAGAATGGGCATGCCACGACCTCCTGCCACTGCAAATGAACTCCATATGCATAGGCCACTTTATGCATTGGCTTTATGTGGGTACTGGGGAATCAAACCCGGGTCATTTGGCTTTGTAGGCAAGTGCTTTAAATAATGAGTCATTTCTCCAGCTATATATAAAATATTTTAATGTGCATTTTCTGAATTTTCAAAAACATATAAGAATAAAAATATAAGCAAATGCCTTTCTATTTATTCAACAGCATCAAACTAACATTTGTATATTAATTTCAAAATGCTAGGATCAATATGAGCTTGTAATCCCAGCACTCAGAAGACTGAGCCAAAAGAAATTCACAAAACTGAGACCAGCCTAGATGATACTGTGAAATCCAGTATCAAAGTAGACAGACAGACAGACAATCTTCTGAATGTTGTGTATGTGTGTGTGTTTGAGGCAGTATCTCTTTTTTGTTTGTTTGTTTGTTTGTTTGTTTTTCAAGGTAGGGTCTCACTCTAGCCCAGGCTGATCTGGAATTCACTCTGTAGTCTCAGGCTGGCCTCGTCCTCAGGGTGAGCCTCCCGAGTGCTGGGATTAAAGGCGTGCGCCACCACGCCCAGCTTTTACTTCATTTTTTATACAGTTCTACAATAAAATGTTTACCATTATATATCTAGGTTAGGCAAAACTTTTTTCACTACATTTCGTGAAGCAAAAGCAATGTTCACAAGCCACGGACAACCTATTTATTGTAGGTCTCCAGTCCTGTGCTACACTGACATCTGGTGGTGTAAGCACCACACTGCACCACAGGGATGAGGCTACACTGACATCTGGTGGTGTGAGCACCATACTGCACCGCAGGGGAGAGGTCTCTGGAGCATTGCTGATGTGTTCTACATAATCCCCAGCTTGTGTTTTACTACGGCTTTATCTACACCCAAACAGCAGAACTATTAAAGTATCATTCTAATTCTGACTCACAGCATATGTTAGTCAAACCTCCACATTGCCAGTGTGTTCAAGTGTGTTCGAGCCTCACTACTGAAAAACAAATAGAAGCAAAACTAACACCCTAACTTACTCCTTCTGTGACAGTAAACTGACAAGTTACACAAATATATTTGTCTGAAGGTAAACAGAAAGCATAATAAATATCCAATCTACATAAATGCTCACTTACATTAAGGACTTAAAAGATACTATCTTAATAGGATAAACCAGACATGGTGATTCCCACCTTTAAACCCAGCTCTGAGAAGGCTGAGGGAGGATTGCTGTGAGTTCAAGTCCAACCAGGGCTAAAAGTGAGTTTAAAGTCAGCCTGGGTTAGAGTGAGACACTGCTTCAAAAAACAACAAAAAAGAGAAGGTAAAATATAAAATAATAAAAGATTACATAAGGAAACATAAAACTCCCCAAATATAAGCTTAGAGGGAATCCAGCAGGAACTCCCAAATTCGTAAACTTGTCAAAGATAATAATATACTTAAACTTCTTTACATACTTGGGTTAAAAACATAAACACAGATGAAAGTAAATAATTGAAATTAATACTTTTTCAGCATAATTTTTGGTAAACTATATACTTTTTAACCTAGAAAAATTCAAATCTATATTTTAATACCTAAGATGCCAAAAAACACACATTATAATTATTAAAGATGATTCATCTTTCAGTTGAAAAATTAAAAATAACTATAAAAATAAAGAACAGCATCAGGTGTGGGGGTGCACACCTTTATTCCCAGCATTGGGGAGGCAGAGGTAGGGGGGACTGCTATAAATTCAAGGCCATCCTAAGACTATATAGTGAATTCCAGGTCAGCCTGGGCTAAAGAGAGACCCTACCTCAAAAAACAAAGAAATGAAAAACAGCATTATATATATTAAGAATTCTAAATCTCAAAATCTGTATTGCCTCAAAAGTTAGCCTATTTATGATCAGTTACACATCAGGACACTGAAAGGGTGAAAGACATGGTAGTTTGTTTAATTTTTGAACATATAACAGTGTCGGAAGAAATGCCACATGAGCCTCAAGTATGACACGTTTCACAGTCAAATAATGAAACAGGCAGCCTTGCACACAGTTTATAAAACTAACACAGAATAAGCAGAACGTCCCAAGAACAAGGAAACAATCCATCAAAAGCCCAAAGTGTGTGATGTGCAGCTCCCACAGAAACTGTTCAATAGGTCACATTAGTTTGAATTTCAGCATCCAATTTATCATTTTGAATATAACAAAATAAAAAGCCTACTTCCTCAATAATCATCTGGGTTCCATGGATAACTCATTCTAGTCATAAGTAAAGATATTTAGGAAATAGTCTTAAAACCTATCTTCAAAATGTTGATGGCCTGTGTCTGTAGAGCAAGGTGAAGAGCAGAGAGTGGACAGAAGAGACAAGACAGGAAGCACTCAGGGTTACTTAGACAGGAGCATCACAAGATCAGGGCCAGCCCAGGAAAGAAGGAGAGAGAGAGGAGGAAACATAGAGTCCTTGTTAAAACAAGCCTTAAACTACGTTGGCAAGATGTCGATTTCTGTGGGGAAGATGGGGAGATGGCTCCGGAATCCCCCCTTTCTCATATGTTTTTCTCATATTAAGTCCTACCATTCCCAGGCTCCTCTTCAGCCGGCTGTGGTGGCCGTGCCTATGGGCCCACAGGCTAAGACAGCAGGGCAATCCGACGGAATGTGTGGGGGATGAAATTATTTGTAGTTTCAATGATAGGACTACATAATCTCATAAATACATCAAAAAACCCTATGAATTTTACTGTATACAATTTTTAAATGTTTTTAAGTTCAAAAGAAAAATAGCACTTCCCCAGATATTTAATTTTATTCTCCGCCCAATAAGAGACTAGAGAGGTACAATTACCCTCCTCTTGCAAGTGGGGAAACTGAAGCCCAGTAGATGAGCAAATTTCATGTCATAAACAGAATTATTGTTACACTTGGAGCTCTGTGTGGTCTTCAGAACTGTACTGAGAGCAACCAAGCCAGATTGTGCAACTTTATATGTTTATAACTTGTTATTGACAACTTTTATATCTTATATATTTTATATATTATAAAACAATTTATATTTTATAACTTAAAATATAATTTATATATTTTATATTATGCAAATATATATTAAATATATTTATATATTAAAAATATTTTATATTTTAATATATAGACAATATACCATGATCCTAATCCCCTCCACCACCCTCCATTCCCCCCCAAATCCCCCCTCCCTGAATCCCTTCTTTCCAACTGGTCTCTCTTCTATTTGAGGTCATCATTTTTTTCCTCCTATTACACAGGTCTTATGTAGGTACTGTCGGCCCCTGTGACGTCATGAATGTCAAGGCCACTTTTCCACTCCTCCCCTTCCTTTGGCTCTAACATCCTTTATTTTCCTTTATTTGCAAGCAGAGAGAGAATGTGTATGGGCACACCATAGCCTCCAGCCACTACAAACAAACTCCAGACACATGGACCACTTTGTGCATCTGGATTGATGTGGGTGCTGGGGACTGAATCCAGGCCAGCAGGTTTTGCAAGCAAGTGCCTTTAACAGCTGAACCATTGCTCCAGCCCAGATTTTGCAACTTTAAATAAACATTTAAAGTCCCAGAGACGACTGATACCCAACAGTAAAAAAACAAGAAGGAAATCTTTAAAAGTAGCTCTCCAGAAATAAAACAGCTTCTCCGACCAGAACACCAGTCATCAGAAAGCATTCCCACCTAAGAACAACGGTGTGGTTTCCTCTAGAGTCGGCTCGTTGGGATCGGCCCCAGCCTCTAGAAGCACCTGTGCCACCCTGCAGTGCCCTTGCCTGGCAGCCAGGTGCAGCGCGCAGAAGCCCTCAAACGTCTTCGTCTTAATGTACTTCTCAGATGGATCTAGGACAGAAGGAAAACCCATCAGCTGGAAGACTACCACTTCTGGGTCTGGCAGGAAAAGACTATGAAAGGAACTCAATAAAATACTAAAATAGAAGTTATAATGAGGGGCCTCAGAGTTTTGCACTCTAGAAAACCTCTAAAGAGAACAGCCCTTTGGTATTCTAACCACACAAATGCTGTCCATCTGCTCACATTGTCCCTTCTCTAATTTGTGGTAGACAGAGGGACACCAGTGGCAGAAATTGGAAACAATCCGAAGGCAAGTCCTGGCTCAGCAGTCAAAGGTCAGCACCCACCACGTGCAGCTGGGTGCAAAGTGGCACATGTGGCTGGCTTTATTTACAGCACCAAGAGACCCACACAAATAAAATTTCAAAAGAGAATGTTGAACCAGTTTTGCGTAAGCAAGAGTTACTAAAATATTAATGACCTTAATTTTTTTTCTTTTTTGTATTTTTTTGTTTTGTTTTTCGAGGTGGGGTCTCACTCTAGCCCAGGCTGACCTGGAATTCACCATGTAGTCTCAGGGTGGCCTTGAACTCACAACAATCCTACCTCTGCCTCCCAAGTACTGGGACTAAAGGCATGTGCCACCATGCCCGGCTTGATTTCATTTTAAATTTATTTCTAAATTTCCATGAGGGAAATTATATTTACTTATATTCAATTATAATAGAAATAATTTTTTTAAAAAGACATAGTGGCACACATCTATATGCCCAACACTCAGGAGGTGGAGGCAGAAGGATCCTAAATTCAAAGTTATCTTCAGCTAAAGAACAAGTTGAATATAATTTTAAGCCCCCCCAAAAAAAAACTTGAAAAAAAAAGAAAAGAACAAGTTGAGGCCAGTGGGGCTATTGAGACCCTGTCTCCACAAAGAAAAAAAAAAGCATTTGAATTAACAGCATAAAGTATCTTCTATTCTAATACTAAGACTGAAGCCAAAGAGTTAATGCATTAAGACTATACTTCTGAAAGAAAACAACTACAAAGAAACCAAACACATAATTTACATGAAACGTATGAGTTAGTTAATTTAAGGATTGCATTTGTAATAAAAAAAATTGAAGGGTCTGTAACATTCAATTTCTATAAATAACATCTATTATTAAAATATTTTAAAATCCCAAATTTTACTTTAAATCTATTAAATTAAGTAAAAATTAAAAAGACAAGCCTTAAGCCCTAGGACTCTACTGAGAATGGTAAAGGCATTTCTCAAAGTAGTAATAGAAAAAAACAAAAAAGATTTCTAAAAACATTTTTTGAAATTCAAGAACTGAAACTAATGCTCCTGACTAAAATAGTCATCTATTTTAAGTAATTCCTATAACTATAACTCACTGATGAAACCGGCAGAAAGCTGCAATATTCAAATAACAGCTTCTAAGAATTCATAGAACACACCAAGGGACTTCACAGAAGCTAAGTCAGAAGCTGATCCTTGCTTGCTCAGATGCGTTTGCTCAGCTTAGTCAGATCAGGCGTTAACATTGAGGCTTCCTGGATCTAAGTGACAGGAAAACTGAACCACAGATACACTGCACATGCAACTCAAGGGGAAAAGTTGGTATCATCAAAGTAACAATTCTTCCCCAAATAATTGAGAAATAAAAGGCTACCAGAACTGTTGGTCCGCTTTCTACTTGGCAAAGTGACTCAAGTTACTGAAAACGGGGCAAGGCAAGGAAAAATGACCAACAGGAGCAGCACTGAGAGGACCTGGGTCTAAGCACTAGAGTCTGTAAGATCTGAAAGCTGGAAAAAGTCAAACAACATGATACTTGGGCCAACGCAGAGGAAGGTGCCTGTGAGAAGCAATGAGAAGCCAAGAGACAACTGTGATCAATTCTGGCCATTTAAGTATTATGTGTAACAACAGAAAGAGTGAACCTTAATGTAGGCTTTTAGAAAAATCAACTGTGAGGCAGGTGGAAAGGAGAATCCTAGGACTGAATACAGACCGTGACAAAAGAATCTCGTCTCAAAGTACACCATAAACTCTGGGGGGGAGGGGGAGTTGATGCCGTGCTTTTTGTAAAAAGTCTAGCTGGTATAAAGCTACATGTGAGGAGGTCTTTAATTTTTTTATTAATTTAGGGCTAGAGAGATGGCTCAGAGGTTGAGGTGTTTGCCTGCAAAGACTAACAGCCTGGGTTCAATTGTAAAGCCAGATGCACAAAGTGGTGCATGTGTCTAGAGTTCCTTTGCAATGGCAGAAGGCCCTGGTGTGCCTATTCTCTCTCTCTCTCTCTCTGCCTCTTTTTCTGTCTCTCAACAAATCAATAAATAATTTTTAAAAAAACAATAATAAATAAAACTGATGGAATTATGAAGAAAATAAAGGGCATTCCCCAGGATGAGAAATACTAAAATTAATTTGCTGCTAACTTGAGGTCTTGTCAGTTTTTACCATAGGGGGGGTAGATATATGTATATATTTAAAACCACTGGATTAGGAAGATAACATTTAGAGTCAGAAGTTTGGTATTAGAGATTCGGGCTGCAATCCTGGCTTGGCCAGTTACAGTTTGTATCACACTCTGAGCAAAGGAAACTCTCTGTGACTCAGGTTCTGTAACAATGAAGCAGGGTAAAAATTAGTAGGCCCAACAGTCTGCAGGGCTTAACAGAATCCTCAGTAAATGTAGACAGCCATGTAATTATATTTACATACTGTAACAGTTACTATAAATTAAGTTTCCAAAATATCATTTTTGGGTTCCAACCAGGCATGATGGCACAAATCTCTAATTCCAGCATTAAGTGCTGAATCAGGAGGACCACAAATTGAAGGTCAGCATAGGCTACAGAGTAAGACTCAGGAGGGGGAGGGGGAAGGAGAGAGGGAGGGAGAGGGAGGGAGGGAGGGGGAGAGAGAGAGAGAGAGAGAGAGAGAGAGAGAGAGAGAGAGAGAGAGAGAGAGATTTTACTGCCTTCCTTAAATTGATGTGTATGATAGTTAGGTTTTGTTGTCAACTTGATCTTTTTAATTATCTTGGGTGGGTCTCTGAGGATGTTCACAGAAAGGCAGCCTCTCAGCAAGAGGCAGGATGTAAAGAAGCTCAAAGAAGCTAAAAGTAAACATCCTTTCCTGTGTGGGCAGTGCAGGAAGGAAAGTCCAGAGACTCAGGAAGCCATTAAGTCTGGGCAAGAGTTGTAAGACCCCACCCTAAGCCTATATAAAGGAGAAGAAAGTCTCTCCTTGGCCCTCCTGCCTGTTTGCTGTTGTGTGTGTGGTGTTTGTGGTGGGTTTCTCTCTCTGCTCCTACCTGTGAAAGAGGGCCAGCCTCTTTCGCTGTTACAGAACTTCCCCTTAATCTGTACTTTCAATATATACTTTCCTCCCCCAAATTGTGCCTGGTTTGAAGATTCATCCCAGTGGCGTGTGGCTGACTATGACAATGTGTAACCTTTACCACAGGGACCTTCCCATCTTGTATTGAACCATCAACTAGCACTCTGGTTTTCCTTTACTGGAGACATGCTCAGCCTTTCTTAAACTTCCATGAAAGTCCTGTTAGCCTGGGTTTGATTCCCCAGTGCCCAGATACACAAAGTGGCACCTGCATCTGAAGTTCATCTACAGTAGCAGGGGCCACAGCATGCCCATTCTCTCTGTCTTTGTCTCTGTTGTTCTCTAATTCTCGCTCGCTCACTCGCTCTCTGACTGCAAATAAATAAATGTCTTTTAAAAGGGCTCCATTGGTTTTTTGTTTGTTTTTTGAGACAGGCTGGCTTCAAACACCAGGCCAGTTTATGCAGTGGATGGAACCCAGAACTTCATGCACGCTTAGTAAGTACTCTACCCACTGAGCTGTACCCCTAGCCCTTCTCACTGTTTTTAATGCCTTTGCCTCTCTTTTTCAGTGGCGGACAAAGCAGTGTCTGCTTCCCATTTCTTTACTGAAACCTTAAATGATAGAGGTATTAAAGATTTCTCATAGGCAAATAGTATGAGCACATCCAGTCTTTCCTAAAACTTGTGGGTTGATTCTTATTTACACATCAGGGTTGGGGCTGTCTGAGCTGGAACTGCGCCAACCATCTGTGTGGCAATGATAAGTGTAGGCCTGAACCTCTGCCTATGATATGCTCTGTGTCTGCTCACACAAAGTGTACTTCGCGTAGAAATAACAAAGTGACAGTGATAGTGATGGGTAGTAGACTGTTGCTTTCGTTTTTCACCAACTCCTGGGAGGAAAACAAGACCACATGATTTTCAGTAGGAAAAAGGTTAAAAATTACGAACAGAATCATGTCTCCACATCTCAGTAGTTGAGCTTGAACTTGATGAGGCCAAACAAATTTTGAACGTGCTAATCACAAAGGTGAGAAATGCCTGTTTCAGGAAGACTGTATGGAGCTCTCATCAGCACAAACACAGCTCTCACCTCAAAGGGAACAGAGATCATTTATTCTGAGCCAAATATGAGTGACCGTGGCAGGGAACAGGAATTCAGATTGCCAAGAATACCCTGTCCCAACTCAGAAGCAGTTATATGAACTCTTACAGTCAGACTAAAAGAAATCTAGAAGCAAAGGCATTTTTCAAATATACTGGTAGAAAAAAAAAACTCTTTTATAAATTTGAGATGTTATCTATTGGCATTTGTAGTCTGGGATTTTTATGGAAGCTAATAATCTGCTAAACTAACACATTCATTCCAAAGGTCTTACCTAAAGCTGAAAGAAAGTCTGGTCAGGTGCAGAGGTGGGTGATAAATGCCTTCGAAAGAACTAAAGGTATCCCAACACAATTTTGGCTCTTCATATACAACATTCTAACTCTCCGCATTCAAAGTTCTAATCAATCATCCTTTCAGAATCTCTAATCTTGCTTTTAATACTTGTATTTATTTATTTGCAAGCAGAGAGAGATAGTAAAGAGACAGAGAGAATGAGTATGCCAGGGCCTCCAGCCACTGCAAACGAACTGCAGATACATGTGTCACTTTGTGCATCTGGCTTTATGTGGGTACTGGGGAATTGAACCCATGCCATTAGGCTCTGCAGGTAAGTTCCTTAATCACTGAACCATCTCTCCAGCACCTAGAATCTCTAATCTTAACAAGTAACTCATTGCATGTTATTTGGTGCAACCTAAATCATGTCCCCAGGCCATGGTCACTCATATATTTGGCTAAGAATAAATAGTGAGAGCTATGTGTTGCAGTGACATGACCTTTACAGCAAATGGCATGATTAACAGCAATTAATGATTATTATTGCCTTCCTCCAAGATGCCAAAGCTAAGACTCATTATACTCATTATACCAAACTTTCAATACAGGAAGAAAACAATAACATATAGAGAGCAGTTGGCCTACAAGGGACAAAAGACTTCTGCATCATAAAAGTGGAAACAGCTCAAAGTGCTCTGACATCTTTTGTGACTAACCCGTAACAGCAGGTTCACTGCAGCTTGCTGCTGAGCAGGACACCTTGCTTCACTCTGGTTCATAAACATTTATACTGTGCTGTAACTTTAAAATGCCTGCCTACAGATAATAATAATGTACTTTACATGTAAAAGAGGACTTTGAATGTTTTCACCATAAAGAAATGATATATGTTTGAGAGTAAGTATGTTAAATCTGGTTTCAGTATTATATAAGGTATACATGTTTTGAAACATGGTAACACATAAAAGTGTAATTTTGTTCTGTGTGTCACTTTAAAGGAACAGGGCAGCTAGTGTAGCTCAGTAGCAAAGGGCTCATATAACAAGTGCATGGCACTGCAATAAATCTCCAGCCCTGCACAAACAAATAAATCACTTATTCATTTACTTCAATTTTTAAAAATATTTTCATTTATTTATTTGCAAGCAGAGAGAGAGAGAAAGAAGTGAAACAGAGAGAGTATGGGCCAGGGCCTCTAACAACTGCAAATGAACTCCAGATGCATGTGCCACTTTGTGCATCTGGCTTTATGTGGGTACTAGGGATCAAACCTGGGTTGTTAGACTTTGCAGGCAGTGCCTTAACCACTGAGCAAACCTCTTCAGCCCTAATTAAATTTTTAAAAATAAAAAAATTAAATACCTCCTCACATGTAGCTTTATACCAGCTAGACTTTTTACAAAAAGTACTCAGAAGCAGGGTGTGCTTGTGCACACCTTTAATCTCAGCACTCAGGAGGCAGAGACAGGAGGACTGCTGTGAGTTCAAGGCCAGCCTGGAACTACAGAGTGAGTTCCAGGTCAGCCTGGGTTAGAAAGAGACCCTACCTGGGGGGGAGGAGAGGGAGAACTCAGCTATCATTTCTCATTGGTCAATGTTATAGCACTTAGGTCATCCAGAAAAGCCTGAATTAAATCTGATTAAAGTAGGATTTTTCTTCTTACCTACTTTACCTACTTCCTTTTATTTATGCATCTCTAAAAAAGTTTTGGGTGGGCTGAAGAGATGGCTTAGCGGTTAAGGCGTTTGCCTGCAATGCAGAAGGACCCGAGTTCAATTCCCAAGAGCCCATGTAAAAAGCCAGATGCACAAGAAGGCCCATGTGTCTGGAGTTCATTTGCAGTGGCTGGAGGCCCTGCCATGCCCATTCTCTCTGTCTCTGTCTCTGTCTCTGTCTCTGTCTGCCTTTCTCTCTCTCTCAAATAAATAAATAAAATATTTAAAAATAAAGTTTTGGCTTTTTAAAATAAGCTGTATGGCGCACACCTTTAGTCCCAGCACTCAGGAGGCTGAGGGAAGAGGATCCCTGTGAGCTCAAGGCCAGCCAGGGCTAGCGTGAGATATTACCATAAAAAATAAAATAAATAAGGCTAAAACAAAATATATATTTTATTTTTTAAATACACCTTTAATCCAATCCCCTCATAGGTATTTAATGCAATCCCAGACTGGAGAAACAGAAGTTCAAGGTTATCTTCAGCTACATAGCAAGCTCAAGGTTAACCTCAGCTACATTGCAAGTTCAAGGTTAACTTCAGCTGTATAGCAAGTTTGAACCAGCCTGGGATACATGAGACTCTGTCTCAAAAAAAAAGAAAAAAAAAGTATCAACTAGTTAATTATAAAAAGACAAAAGCAAATTGGCCAGGGAGGCAGAAATTATATGTTTTTATATATACCAGTTGAGCTACAAAGGCCCAAAAGGTGGTACATAAATCATTTTTAAAAGCAATCAATAGACTATACCTATTAGTATCATTTGCTTTCTTGTCCACAAGGCAATGAGTTAGTAACTATGATAAACCATGGACCCAAAGGTTTAAATCTTCAATAGCTGTAACTTGAGATACGTGCAAAGAAAGACAGCCTGACACTCCATGCTAAGATGTAATGGTTCCGTATGTGTACGACATAAAATGTTACATTCATCCTCAGGTTAAATTAGCTGAATGGAAACTGGGAATGGTGGCACACACCTGTAACTTATTTTAAAAATAAATTTTAAGGGCTAAAGAGATGGCTTAGTGATTAAGGCGTTTGCCTGCAACACATAAGGACTGGAGTTCGATTCCCCAGTGCCCAAGTAAAGCCAGATGCACAAGAGGGCACATGTGTCTGGAGTTCATTTGCAGTGGCTTGGCGTGCCCATTCTCTCTGTGTGTGTCTGTCTCTCTCTTTCTCTCTCTCTCTCATAAATAAATAAAATGTCTTTTAAAAAAAATAAATAAATTTTAAGCCGGGCGTGGTGGCGCATGCCTTTAATCCCAGCACTCGGGAGGCAGAGGTAGGAGGATCACTGTGAGTTCAAGGCCACCCTGAGACTACATAGTGAATTCCACGTCAGCCTAGGCTAGAGCGAGACCCTACCTTGAAAAACCAAAATAAATAAATTTTAATTTAGTTTTTAAAATATTTGTATTTATTGATATGCAAGAAGAGACAGAGAGAGAGAGAGGGCTTCCCGCAACTGGAAACAAACTTCAGATGCATGCATCACTGTGTATCTGGCTTAACGTGGATACTGGGGAATCGAACCCAGGTACTTAGGTTTTGCAGGCAAGTGCCTTAACCACTGAGTCTGTCTCAAAAAGCTCAAACAAAGAAAAAAGCTAAATGTTATCAATGTTTAATTTCTAGTAAATGTTAAAAGTGTAGTATGGTAGAAAAAGAAAAAAGAGCTTTAGAATCTGAGAGAAATGGGTGCAAATCAAAGAACCTATTTATTTATTTATTTAACTGATGAATCAACTTCTCTGAGCTTTGGTTTGCTCATCAAGAAACGGAGGTGAAGGGATGGAGAGATCGATGACTTAGCAGTTAAAGTCTTTGCCTGAAAAGCAGAAAGACACAAGTTCAATTCCCAGTACCCATGTAAAACCAGATGCACAAGGTGGCGCATGTGTCTAGAGTCCGTCTGCAGTGGATGGAAGCCCTGGTGAGCCCATTTTCTCTGTGTGCCTGCCTCTTCCTTTCTCTTAATCTCTGTCTCAAATAAATAAATAAAACATTTCCCAGTCCTGAGTAGAACAGACCTGAGAATCCTTGGGGCCCTGTGAGCTCCAGAATCAGTAGAGACTCCAGCTTAAAGCAAACAACCAGGGGCTGAAGAGATGGCTCAGTGGTTAAAGGTGCTTGCTTGCAAAGTCTGCCAGCCCAGGTTCGATTCCCTAGTGCCCACATAAAGCCAGGCACACAAATTGGCACATGCATCTGGAGTTCGTTTGCAAGGGACAAGAGACCCTGGCACACCCATGCACTCGCTCTCGCTCTCTTCCTCCCTCCTTCTCTCTCCTTCCCTCAAATTAAAAAAATACATATTTTAAAGACCAGGCAGAAGGGCAATGAGGCAGACCCCAACATTCCACTCTGGCCACAGTAGGCGAGCATATGGGGCTCCACACCATGCCATACACACCACACACAAGCCAAAAAAGAAAATAAAAACAAAAGGAGTAATCCAAACAAACCACCCAACCTCCATGTCAGTTCCACCTTCCCGTCTGTTTAGAAAGAACAATGGGATAAGTTACATTGAAACAGCAGACTATCTTTCCCATATCGCCTGACACATTTTTAATTAAAATAGGGCACAAACACTTCCATATAAAAGGCAGTGTTTACAGATGTCTAGATGGAACACCGGGCCAACATAACCGGAGGCAGCAATCTAACCATCCTTAGCAGATAACGCATGCATTTTAGGATTACAGAAAGAGAAACAAACACGATCATGTATCACCATCTTTTTTTTTTTTTTTACTTTATGAATCTAGCTTTTAGACGCAGCCCCCCATACCTTGACTCGACTTTACCTGTGTGAATTAACATCTGCAAACACTGCACAGAGTTGTGATAAGATGCTTCATGAATTGGCATCCATCCCCTGTTATCAGCGACATCCACACTCCGGCCCTTTTTGAGCAGCTTCCTCAAGACTTTAACGTTGCCCTCCCTGGCAGCAAGTCCCACTGAAGAGCACGTGTCGGAGTAAGCTTCTGTAAAATCCATTCTTTTGACTATCTACAAAACAAAGTAGGAAGGCAGAAGTATAGTGAATGAAACAACACGGAACTCCTAGACATAACCAGTCACAGTGGGCCTGTCTAACTCCCATATCTCAGCATAACTGAGAAAGCTCTCCAATCAGTTCCTAAGGTTATGTAAAATACCAAGGGGGCTTTAATGTTCTATCTTTCCCCTCTGGAAATGTTTGAGCAGCTCTTTCCAATAGGTTCCTGCTTCTGTTCGTGCCCCACCAAAATACAGTCTCTGGAGCTCTGCTGATTGTCATGTGAGTCCCAGAAGTGCACTCCTCTACCAGAGGGCCATTCACACCAGCAATGCTCAGCTTCTCTACATAACCCTCCATAGGAAACATCTAAACCCGACAACAGGGCAAGAAAAGAGGCAAGTGGAGAGGGAGGGAGGAGAGCGGAGGGGAGGAGAGGAGTGTTTGTGGAGAAAAACAGAGGTAAATAGTCATCCTGATTTCCCCTTGCTGACACAAAGCACCTGACCAAAAAAAGCAGCTGATGGGAGAAAGTTGTTTATTTTGGCTCCCAGTCTAGAGGGAAAGCTTCATGAAAGCAGGGGCCTGCTCCCTCTTAGTGAGGAATGAGTTGTGCCTTTCTGAACAGGGAGGATCCAAATGAGACAAGAAGCAGACTGCTACTACCCAGGCAGAAGGAAAGTCCTAATTCTAGCCAAAATGGAGAGGTGGGTGGTTGGCTGGCTAGGAGATTATCTCCTCCTCTGATACTCCTCAGATTATAGCCTCTGGTGTGTCTCCCATGTACACTAGAAGCGGAAGAAGCAGACACAGGGCTGGGGAGATGGCTCAGCAGTTAAAGGCACTTGCTTGCAAAGCCTCCCAACCCTACTTTGATTCATCACATTAAGTCAGACACAAAAAGTGGCTCATGCACCTGGAGTTCATTTGCAGCACCAAGAGTTCC
The DNA here is from genome assembly GCA_004024765.1 of Zapus hudsonius. NCBI lineage: Eukaryota > Metazoa > Chordata > Mammalia > Rodentia > Dipodidae > Zapus > Zapus hudsonius. The sequence goes on along the minus strand of PVHP010000323.1, from coordinate 147,968 downwards.
TGGCACACCTATACCCCCTCTGTCTGTCTGTATCTCAAATAAATAGAAACACTTTAAAAAAATAAAAGAAGTGCTGGAGAGATGGCTCAGCAGTTAAGGTGTTTGCCTGCAAAGCCTGACAACTCAGGTTTGATTCCTCATGTAAAAGCCAGATGCACAAAGTGGCACATACATTTGGAGTTCATTTCCAGCAGCTGGAGACCCTGGTGTGCCCATTCTGTCTCTCTTCTGTCTTTCTCTGCTCACACTAAAGAAAAATATTTTTTCCTTTTTTAATATTTTATTTATTCATTTTTCAAGCAGAGAGAGAGAGAGAGAAAGAGAGAGAGAGAGAGAGAGTGCACCAGGGCCACCACCTTGTGGATCTGGCTTATGTGGGTACTGGGGAATTGAATCTGGGGCCTTAGGCACTGGAGGCAAGTGCCTTAACCGCTGAGCCATCTCTCCAGCCCATTAAAATGTTTTTAAAATAATGAATAAATAAATAAAACTGGGTGTGGTGGCACATGCCTTTAATCGCAGCACTCAGGAGGCAGAGTTAGGAGGATGGCCATGAGTTCCAGGCCAGCCTGGAATAGAATGACCCTACCTCAAAAAACAAAAAAGAGAAAATTAAAGATATTTGGATATGGGGTAGATATTTAACAATGTAATTTTTTTTTTCTTTGAGGCAGGGTCTTACTCTAGTCTAGGTTGACCTGGAACTCACTGTGTAGCCCTGGCTGGCTTTAAACTCATGGTGATCCTTGTACCTCACCTCTCAACTGCTGGGATCATTGGTGTAAACCACCACACCCAATGATGATGCAACTTTTAGTAATTTTCTTAAATGTGATAAAAGCACTATAGATAACAGAAAGATAGGGTATTATGAAAATATGCATGTAGAAGCAACTTATGCCAACTGCTTTAGATTTTTACAAGTATACAAGGAGAAAATAAAGCAACTGTTGTAAAATTAATTACTGGATCAACCATGGAGGATATAGAAACAGCAAGTTACACTTTTTAAACTTTCTGTATGTTGAGGAAAATGAACGTGCCAGGCAATAGTAAAGACCAGGTTATTGTGGGAGCAGGAGCCCGAGACCCCGCTGTGCACCTGGGGGGGCTGCGGGACCCCGCTGTGCACCTGAGGGGCTGCGGGTCCCCTCTGTGCACCTGGGGGCTGCTGGGGCTCAGCAAGCAGGACCTCCGGCCCGGCCCGTGGTGACGCGCGTGCCCCCAGGAATGAGCGCACCCCCGCGCGCTCGCAGCTCCGTTAGGAAACCTCCCGAGCTCCAGCGCGAGCCGCCCAGAGCCCCGCCGGGCCCCGCCAGTGGCCGTGAGCTGCGCCCGAGCGGCGGTCACCGGTCGCCTGCGTGGCCTCCGTCCGCGGTCGCACGGCCAGACGCCCAGGTCTCGAAGCACAAAGCGTCTGTTGACGCGCCAACTTTGGGGCGTGCACCCGGCTAGCTCCACCCCTCCGGGGAAGGGAGGAGCTCGGGCCGCCGAGAGGCATCGTGGGAGTTGTAGTCCCACCGAGAGGCGGCTGCGCAGAGAAGCCCAGCGCCAGGAGCAGAAACCCAGGAAAACAGCCCGAAATCGCTGCCCGGAGCGCACGCCCAGCGTGCTCCGCGCCGCGCCTGCGCCTGCGCCCTGTCCTGCCGTGCCGGGTCCCCTCGGTGGTCGCCGGCCCCGGGAGGATGTGGGTGTTCGGCTACGGCTCCCTCATCTGGAAGGTGGACTTCCCCTACCAGGACAAGCTGGTGGGCTACATCACCAACTACAGCCGGCGCTTCTGGCAGGGCAGCACGGACCACCGCGGGGTCCCGGGCAAGGTAAGCGGCCGGGAGGGCACAGGGGAGGGGAGGGCAGGGCAGAAGGGGGGGGGGTCCTCCCCCTCCACCTGCGCCCGAAAGGTGGGTCTTCACCTCCCCGGCACAACTTGCGGATTCGCCTTTGAGCTGTTGAGCCGGCATTTCTGCCCTAGGCCAGACTTACTGGTTTTAATTGTAAGGTGCGTGTGGATGTCTAAGGTTTCTTTATAGAATCTGTTCCAACAGGGACCCTGCAGATCAGCGTCCAAGCTTTTTTTTTTTTTTTTTCCTGGTAGTGCCGGGAATTGAACGCAAGGCCTGGTTTCCAGAATTAATTCCGATTGCTCAAACCCATTTTGATGGTACTGACAGGTACAAGCAAATGGCTTGTTAAATGTAACTGCCAAGTCATTATTCTTTTAATGTTTCCTTCTCGATCGTTCTCTAAATTATACGTATGAAAGGTCGACTTTGCACTATGCCATACAAGTCAATCCAGTGTGGCCAGAGCCTTAAAGCAGCTCACTGCTTTCTACTGGCTGCAAAGAAAAACTAACTCTGAAATAACTGATAGCTTGGGCGATTTAGACACTTGTTTTGGCTAACTGATGAGTCTTTGAAGGGGTATTTGAATATTACATACTCTCTAAACTAACCTGAAGATTACCCTGACTTGCTGATAAAAGTCTGTGGTCCCAGCTATTCAAGAGGGTGAGAGGCAGGAAGGATCAGAAGTTCCAGCTTTGCCTGGACAACTTATTAAGGCCCTGTCTCCAAAACAAAGTGCCTGGGGCTGGAGAGATGGCTCTGCCGTTGAAGGCGCATGCTTGCAAAGCTTGATGGCCCAGGCTGGATTCTCCCGTATCTATGTAAAGCCAAGTGGCCCATGCGTCTGGAGTGCATGAGACCCCATCAAACCCATACTCTCTCTCTCTCCTTTCTCTCTCTCCCCCTCCCTGCCTCCCTCTCTCCCTCTCTTCCTCTCCTTCCTTTCTGTCTCTCTCTAGACAAATAGATTTTAGAGAAGAAAGTACAAAAAGCTGGGAAGTTAGCTTAGTAGTAGAGCACTCACCTAGCATGTGTGAGGCCCTGAGTTCAATTCCCTACCACCAAAAAAGAAAACCGCTACCTATTTATATGAGCTAGATTCCTGTTTTTAAAAGAGAAATTGATACTGGCCAAAGGCCAGAAATGAACTATAGGAAGAGATTTGCATTAATTCTCAAAAACTACGTGCAATGATAGAAACTGGGCTCATAAAAGTTCTAAAGTAGCTTGCACCTGCTCATAAGACACAGGCTGGAACCATAAGAACCTGAGTTTATTCTAACTCAACTAGAATTGGTCCGTTATTTGGCTTTAAGGTAGATAGACTATACTGGCTTGTGGGAACCTGGACAGAAAGAATTGAAAAGTGAGAATGTCTAAGGGCAAATGCTCACTTATAGGCCAACAGAAACATATTCAAGAGGTTGCTCAGCAGTTAAATGCTCTTGCTTGTCAAGCCTGATGGTCTGGTGTTCAATTCTCCATGTACAGCCAGATGTACAAAGTAGTCCATGCATCTGGAGTTTGCAGTGGCAGGAAACCTTGGCACACCCATACTCTCTCTTAAATAAATGTTTTTAAAAAATATTCAAAACATTAAAGAACTAAGTTAAATAAAATGTCTATTAGTTAAAACTGCCACTCTGAAGAGAAAGCCTTAGGCTAGGCTCCCCATTTTAATGACCAAGTATATTACATAGTACCCATGTCTTCCTATCCTGGTCTAAGTGTTACATAACACCCTAAGATATATACTATGGTACAGACACATGATAACCTTACTGAAACATAGGAGGGGAAGGTGAGGGGCCCGGCTGCACTACCTAACAGTTTTACACCTTTCATTTCAAAAGAAATCCATGCTTGCAACACTGTCTTCCAGACATGACATGGCCAATGCATTCATGACCTCAGAGCAGCCTGCAGAAGACCAGTACAATATCGGGCCCAGGGGATGGAAGGAGGCATGAGGCCCCCATCGCTCCCTGAGGAGTTACTGGCAGTTAGTGGTTGTGGGGAGAGCAGAAGACATTTTCTTCAGTAGTAGAGCCACTGATAACCCCCCATGCTCATGCAGGCAACCCTAATTAAACTCAGTGGGACTCGCTCAAGATCACAGTTGAAGGGGGACAGGTGGGAAGAAGGGGTTCAGTGGAGGGAGGGCAGGGACACGGGTAGTTGAGAGAAGGTAACGGGAGGATTAGGATCAAGTTCATTACATACCTCTACAAACATTGACATAAAAATGTTGAATGAAAAAACCCATCCTTGAAAATTAAAGAAAAATTCAGCCCTCAGCATTAAGTATAGTGTTCTGTTAAAAAATAATAACCTAGGAGTGGTGACTCATGCCTTTAATCCCAGCACTGAGGAGGCCATGAGTTTGAGGCTAGCCTAGGCCACAGAGTGAGTTCCAGGTCAGCCTGGGCTAAAGTGAGGTCTTGCCTCAAAAAAAAAAATTTTATTTCACATTTTTTATTAAAATGGATTATCAGCCTTATTATATAAGTGTTAACTAGGCAAGAATATAAAAGGCTACAGAAATAAAGAGCAAGTTAAAATGACTGATACACTGAAGACATAAACTGTGTTTCTGCAGCAACATATATCCCTACGAAGTTATTTAAAAACTAATATACAAGCCAGGCATGGTGGCGCATGCCTTTAATCCCTGCACTTGGGAGGCAGAAGTAGGAGTATCACTGTGAGTTCAAGGCCACCCTGAGACTCCATAGTGAATTCCAGGTCAGCCTGGGCTAGGAGACCCTACCTTGAAAAACAAAACCAACCAAAAAATAAAAAGTTGTGCTCATTTCCACATAGTGCAGTGGGAAAAATACTATGCTTGCTTTTTAGCTTAAACTTTAATTAAACACAAACACACACATGAGTCATTGTTTCTTTTTGAGACAGGGTCTCACAATAGAGCCCAGGTTGATGCCAGGCATGACTTTGGTCTTGAACTCCTGGTTCTCCGGCCTCCACCTCCAAAGTAGGGGAAGGGGATTGTAGGCCTGCACCCCATGAGACAAAGGAAGCATTTTAACTTGAAAGATTACAAAGAGAGAGCAAGGGATAAAGAAAAGAAGGTGGGAGGGAAGTCCAAGTTGAAAACAAACTGGAGAGAAGCAAAATTGGAGGCAGGGAGAGAAATCTGTGAGGAGAGGACTGAAGAAAGGGTTTTGCAAGACACATGAAAGACAAACTAGGAGACCTGCCGGCAGAAGGGAAGGCCAGGAGGAGCACAGACCGCTGACATCTCCTCTTCCAGCTAACTGGCAGGCTACACACTCTTACCAAACCCGTCTTTCCAAAATACTTCATTAGCGTTTTAGTCACCTGCTAAAGTGCTACACTTCCAATTTCCAAGTTTTCCCAAATTGCAGGGGTTCCACCTTTCAGACGAGATGGGGTGCCTTCGGGGTGGGTGTGGCCATAGACTGTCCCTGCTTTAAGTCCTCATGTTTCCATCCTTCACCAGGTAGGTGAAAACCACTGTGTATACACACCTCCAGCCCTTAACTCTGCTCTCTGGCTTACAAGTCTGGCTGAAATGTTGTTCCAGTCATTTTCCTGAGTCAAAGTCAAACATTCAAGCCAGGCATAGTAACCCCAGCACCCAGCAGGCTGAGGCTGAAAGATTATTGGGAATTCAAGGCAAGTTTGGGCTACATAGTGAGTTCTAGGCCAGCCTGTGCTATAAAGTGAGACTGTCTAAAACATAAAATAAAACATAAAAATAAAATTAAACACATGGCCTGGTGCAGTCATGCCACATAATCTAACTGTCCATAAAAATAACCCAGTTCTATCCTGAGCATGATGGAGCACACCTGGAATCCCAGTACTGGTAGGTAGAGGAAGGAGGATCAAGAGTTTGAGGCTAGCCTCAGCTACATAGCAAGTTGGAGGCCAGTCTGGGTTACGAGACCGTCTCCAAAATGAATAAAAATGAATTCTATTGCCCTCTCGATTTAAGTTCATTTATAAAAATTTTAAAAAATTTATAAAATCCCTATCACCTGGGATTGCTACAAATGCATGTTCCCAGGTGAGTAGAGAGCCTGGCAATGTTTATCAGTCCTGCAGATCGTCCGATTAAAGTCTGAAAGCCACGTTTGGGTATGAAAGCACCCTGGGCAGCACCTTTCCCCCCAGAGGGAAAACCAGAATTTTTGTGTATAATTTCTTTTTCCATTTTAAGCACTAGTCACTGCTGTGTTTCTCATGTGATTGATTGAATGATTGATTGGAGAGAGGGAGAAAATGGGCACACCAGGGCCTCTGGCTATTGCAAACAAACTCTGGATTCATGAGCCACTTTGTGGATGGCTTTATGTGGGGACTATGGGGAATTGAACCCATGCCAGCAAGCTTTGCCTTTAACTACTACAAGTGCCTTTAACTACTGAGCCAGCTCTCCAGCCAACTTTTTTTTTCTTTGAAGTAGATCTCACTCTAGCCCTGGCTATGGAGTCTCAGGCTGGCCTTGAATTCATAGCAATCCTCCTACCTTGCATTCCCAAATGCTGGGATTAAAGGCGTGTACTACCACACCCAGCTCCAACCCACTTTTCACATATTTTTAATGTATATAACATACCTATTGTATACAAATTGATGGAATCTTTTGGAAAGATCTTTAAACTTTGTAATATCATGAGCTAGTTATACCTTTAATTCCAGCACTTTAGGAGTCTAAGATAGAATTGAGGCCAGCTTGGGCTACAGTTAATTCCAGGTCAGTCTGGGCTGGAATGAGGCCCTATTTGAAAAAAATTTAAATTAAATGGTCTTTATCATAGAAAAATTTTAAGTGTTTCTTACAGCAAGTGTAATTGAAGTTTTATTCTATGACAACAGTAAGTTGCTAACATTTATTTAATGAACTTTAATTCATTAATTAATATTTTTCTTTTTTCAAAACAGCCTGGAAGAGTTGTGACTCTTGTCGAAGATCCTGGGGTATGGTTATTTTTTCTTACATGGCCTTTATAAAATTTATTCGTGGGGGAGGGAAGATGAGCATGTCAGGGTTTCTTGCCACTGCACACAAATTCCAGATTCTTACTTTTTGTCTCTGGCTTGATGTGGGTTGCTGGGAAATTAAACCCTAAGTGGCAAACAAGCACCTTAACTGCTGAGCCATCTCCTCAGCCCCCCAGTCTTTTTTTTTTTTTTTTTTTTTTGGTTTTTCGAGGTAGGGTCTCACTCTAGCTCAGGCTGACCTGGAATTCACTGTGTAGTCTCAGGGTGGCCTTGAACTCATGGTGATCCTCCTACCTCTGCCTCCCGAGTGCTGGGATTAAAGGCGTGCGCCACCACGCCCAGCCCAGCCCCCAGTCTTAACCACAGAATACACTGAGCCGTTTCTAGGGTTTGTGTGTGTTCTGTGTGTGTGGATGCACACGTGTGCAGATACGTGTGCATGTGGAGGCTAGAGGTCGGTGTCAAGTGTCTTCCTCAGTGGCTCTCCACTGTATTTATTAGACAGGGTCTGTCACAAGCCTACCTACTTCCCAGTTGGCCTTGGGAACCCACCTGTCTGTTCCTCCCCAACTCTGAGGTTAAGGTGCACATAGCCATGGCCAGCATTTACATGGATGCTAGGGATCTGAACTCAGTGCACAGCAAGCACTTTACCAGCTGGGTCATCTCCCCAACCCATTCTTCACCTTCAATGGTCCATTCAATTGCTAGGGAGAGGCATAACCAAGAGAGGAATCTCTTCTAGACTCCTAAGATCTCAAAACTAGTATCCTGTGGCTAATCTGCATTAACTTGGCTGTCTGAAAGGCAAACTAAACAGAAAGCAGTGTGATGGGTGCTACTGCACTCATGGAGGCTGCAGGACAGCGACTACTCGTCTCAGTAAGTCAGAGGTACAGAATTAGCTTTGCCTAAAAGGAAAAAGAGTGAGCTTCACCTACTCGTGGTGCCCCACTCCTCTTGGACGATCTCACTGTCACTGAGGTCTAGACCACGTCTACTGGTTGCATTTTTTTACGCTTGTGGGAAATGGCTCCTGGGAGAAGTCACAGCAAGACACAGCCAATGTGGTCTCATTTCTGTGGACTTTCTCCTAGCTTGTTGACTGTGGTCCTCTTGGACATTATATATAGGCAGATCCTATATAACTAGACCTCACAAGAATCAGACAGAGCCTTCCAAATTCTCTTCAGAGCTGCTAGGAATCCATTCTTTCCCACAGTAAACTAAGGATCCCTGTGTTCTGTATTGCCTAGCTTCATAAACAGCACTTGTGTTTTCTAACAGAAAACATAATGGAAACTCATGACTGCTGACAGTACTCAGAATCTTTAACTTCAGAAAGGGATTTAAACAAAATTCCAGCAGCCCTACTGAGTCAGGAAGCTAACAAATTCAAGGCCAACTTGTATACAGACCTTGAGAAAAGATGTTTTCTCAAGGAAAATCAAGCAGCTAGTAATAATAAATTAATCACAATGTAGATTAGGAATTACTGTCAGTAATTTACACTGGGACAGGCATCTATTAACATGCCAACTGTAATTCCCAATCAACAAACAAATGGAGCCCTGCTTCCACAGAATTTCTTGTTTTTTAATAAAATGTGTGTTTTTTTAAATATTTATTTATTTGAGAGAGAGAGAGAGAGAGAGAGAGAGAGAGAGAGAGAGAGAGGCAGACAGAAAGACAGAGAGAATAGGCACAACAGGGCCTCCAGCCACTGCAAATGAACTCCAGACACATGCACCCTCTTGTGCATCTGGCTTTACATGGGCACTGGGGAACCGAACGCAGGTCCTTCTACATTGCAGGCAAACGCCTTATCCGCTAAGCCATCTCTTCAGCCCCACAGAATTTCTTAAAAGATTTCAAAATTCTGATTTCCTTTGAGTTTGGTATCCTTTATTTTTAGTATGTACTTCCTAGGGCTCCGAAAGGGAGACACAACTGCATTGGCTTCTAAGACTTTAAGACAGCTCTTTTGCTTAGTCTTGTAAATACTAAATAGTGTGTTGTCTCATTTCTCAACAGGGTTGTGTATGGGGTGTTGCTTACAAACTGCCTGTAGGAAAAGAAGACGAAGTAAAGACATACCTTGACTTCAGAGAGAAAGGAGGCTACAGAACCACAACAGTCATTTTTTATCCAAAAGATCCCACAACAAAACCATTCAGTGTGTTGCTGTATATAGGAACGTGTGATAATCCAAATTATCTTGGTCCTGCACCTCTGGAAGACATTGCTGATCAAATTTTTAATGCATCTGGTCCAAGTGGAAGAAATACAGAATATCTCTTTGAACTTGCAGATTCTGTTAGGAAACTTGTACCAGAAGATGCAGATGAACATCTCTTCTCTTTAGAGAAATTAGTAAAGGAACGCTTAGAAGAAAAGTAGAACCTAGGTGGTATATAAAGTCACTGCCTTTTCCAAACAGCTTTTAGTCTTCAGAGAATAACTTCACTGTACAATGGCAATATATTCTGGAATTGTATTTATATGAAGATATTGTTAATGTTATACTCAGGATATCATCTAAGTTCATAGTTTGCTTCCAAGTGTCCGGAAACATATATTCAGAAGGCTGATACAAAAAATCAAATTATAATGATTTCCTGTCCATACAATAATTGAGCACTTGCTCGTAAGAAGTGAGTTCTGTACTTACAAATATAGAGAAGGTCTCAATTCATTGCTTGTTTTTAAATCAGAGTAACCATGGCTTAAAGTACACAAGCTTAAAATAATGAGATTAGTATTATAAAGTGATGTAGATAAAATTTTAGCATTGTTAATTTCCATGTTGTTCGGCAATTAAATGAGACTCAAATTTAGGCCATAAGAAATTGGCTTTTTTGTAATATAAAAATGTCCTTGATTCTCTCCTTTTTGGGGGGAAAAAAGCTCACTACATAGAAAAACTCATTAAGCTAAAAAGCACAAGTAACACTATACAAATCACATCCACTAATGATAATGTTGTTCACTCTATATCTTTTTCTGATAATTAGTAGAAACATGATGAAAGTTATGTTTGAAATGGCTTTGCAATTATAATTTCTCAAAGTGAGAAGTGGCTCACCTGATTATTTGCTAGGCTTTATTTTCCCTTCTTACATCTAATACCTAAATAAGAACATAAGTAGTTTATACTGATCCTTAGACCCCAAACTAATTCTAAATTGAGAACTCTTCAAACCAAGGGATATGGTGACTCACACCTATAATTATAGCACTTAGGAGGCAGAGACAGAAGTGCCACAAGTTCGAGGCTAGTCTGGCCTACAGAGTAAGACCCTACCTTTATATTTAAAAAAAAAAAGTCCTGTGTGGCAGTTCACACCCATAATCCCAGTACTAAGAAGGCTGGGGTAGGAGGATCACTGAATTTTGTAGCCAGTCTGGATTTCAGGGTGAGACTGTCTCAAACACACACACAAAACTCAAGCCTACACACATAACAATACAGAAATCTTTCATACAAAACTGTCTGTTAGGAACAACTGTCCTTTTCCTGTTTTCCTGATGGTTAGTCTCTTAGTAATTTGCTCAGATAGGTAACTATTTTAAGTACTCTCCAACATTTGGAGTTTTTCCCAGTGGCGCTTCATATGTCAGGTACTATCTAAAAGGCACTGGCATTTACAAATATCTCCTAGGATATACTAGACTTTACATGCAGAGGTATATGTTCCCATTTTTTGAGAACTGAGTTGACTTCCATCGAAAACTGCACTGTTACACATTTAACAACTGCAGACATCCAGGCCTCTCTAAAAGCGCAAAATTCTTCTACAGTATATTTAAAACTCCATTTTCACCCCCCTGCATTTTTCCTCAGGAATGAAATAATATGTAATTTATCACATAAAGACAAGCCAGGGTGGTGGTGCACACCTTTAGTCCAGCATTTGAGAGGCTGAGGTGGAGGATCACTGTGAATTCAAGTCCTACCTAGGGCTATAGAGTGAGTTCCGGGTTAGCAGATCAGCCTGGGCTAAATGGAGACCCTTCCTCAAAAAAGGCCAAAAAAAAGTTTATAATTAATCTGACAAATATATATCTGTTCCCACAAATATAAGCTTGATTAATGTGCTACAGTCAGAATCCCAAAGGCACAGCTTAGTATTTACAAAGTGCCACTTAATATACTTAATCAGGTTACAAAATACCAAGAGAGATGATTTTGGGATTCCTCTGCTTATCGTTTTAGGCTTTCAGAGGTTAGCCTAGAAAACATAAAAACATAACATGCCATCAACATTTACACAAAGGCCATGTTCTTAAAAAAAAAAAAGCCCAAGGGAGGCCAGAGAGATGGCTCAGTGGTCAAGGCACTTGCACGCAAAGCCTGAAGCCCAGGTTCAATTCCCCAGTACCCACTTAAAGCCAGATGCACAAAGTGGCACATGTATCTGGAGTTCGTTTGCAGTCTCTTTCTCTCTCTGCTTGTAAAGAAAAGTATTTTTTTAAGAGAAATTTTTTTTTAAGCCCAGGAAAGGACCATTTACTGTCATTAGTAAGGAGAGACTGAAATGAAAAATCCAGAGAAGCTAGGGTTTGGAACTGCCAACCTAGGAAGAAGTAAAACTGGTATAGTTTGAGTTTAGCAATTCTGTCTTTGGAGCCCTCAGATCGAAGCATTCTCTTTCATTCTACACAAATATTAGCTAGAGGCTAAGCTTTAGGAATTCAGGACAAGGGTGAGCATAAACCCTACATTTAGCAAAGAAACTTTGGGAAGCATTTTGTTTTGCTTTTGAGGCAGGGTCTTGTTATATAGCCGAGCTGGCCTGGAACTCAATCCTCCTGCCTCAGCCTATGTAAATGCTGGGATTACAGCATCTATGCCTGGCCTAGAGTGGGGTTTTTAATTAGTTTTTCTATTACATTCTTTCTCAATCCCAAAAAATACGCTCACTCTTCGGTCCACCAAGAACCATTAGCACCTTTTTAGGTCTTCATACCTAAAAAGTAATTTAGGGAACAGGTTGCAGTGCCTTCAACTTTAACTGAAAGTATCAGTGTGACCCAAGTTGTTAATTTTAAAAGTCTGACCACTGTCAACATACATCTCATCCTGAGAAAAGTTTTTAATTTTCTAATAAAGTATCTGAAATGCATATTATACATCTTGAAAGTGTCCACTGAATTTTAACACATGCTAAATATTACACCGTGCCTGACAGAATATTAAGTAAATATTATGTAGGAGTACTTTATGTCATATAGTCAAAGTGTCACAGATTCAAGATTCATAAGGATTGCAAATCTGCCTATTTGGTCTGTCAAAAATTCTTTTTGGTCTTTCATTTTTAAACACTTTCCAGTCAACTCTTCTTTCCACTATTATATTTCTCATTTCTATAACACATAACTTTTGAAAATCCTATGTTATGAAAATAAGTACATATCCCTATACCCTGAGCCATGGCATCGATGTAAGCATTATACTCCAATAATTCACAATCTCTGATTTTTTTTTTTCTTGAGGCAGGGTCTCATTCTAGCCCAGACTGACCTGGAACTCTATGTGACCAAGGCTGGCCTCAAACTTCCAGCCATCCTACCTCAGTCTCCTGAGTACCGAGATTATTAGGCATGAACCGCCGAATCCTTAAATTGCTTTAATCAGCAGCAATTGATTCCATTTCCTTGAAATGTCTCTTTATTTCCTTAATATCTATTCCGTTTGCATCCTGCTGTAAATGCAACCTGTACATCTTCTCAGTCCATTTTAGTAACTCTTAATTGATGACTCTTGTCTTCCTTTCTTGATTCTCACTTCTCCCCTAGGTAAGCTCAGCTAGTACCATAGCTCCCACTACATTTAAAGGCAGCAAAAACTCCCAAATTTGTAATTTCAGCCCTGAAATTCCCCTTAAACTCTTGAGTTTCAGACATTCAACTAAGTAGTTCGACATGTCCCAAATGGAAACGACTCAAATTATTAATGCAAGCATAAATAAAAGAATCAAAATATAAGGTGTCTAAGATGTGTGCACAGATCTTACTATTTTTATGTAATTTTAAAGTTATTTCACAATAAAGAGAAACATGCCGGGCACGGTGGCACATGCCTTTAATCTCAGCATTTAGGAGGCTGAGGTAGGATCGCCATGAGTTGACGCCAGCCTGAGGCTATAAAGTGACATCCAGGTCAGCCTGGGCTAGAATGGGAGCCTGTCTGGGGAGTGGACAAAAAAAAAAATCAGACAGAAACGCTTGGTTGCCATCTGTCTTCCTTCTCTCAACAAAGTAGACCACCAGCTGCTCATAAAAACTATCCACGGGATCCCCCAAGATGCCCCTCCTGAGGAAACACTCCAAATCACCTCATTGACCACCAGTTACAGGTGCCATCGGCCCAACCCACACATGAGGTCCCAGAGTGTCTGATAAAGACGCCACTCCTTTGCCTCCCTACTTGTATGGCCTCATTTGAACTTGAGTTGCACTTGTAAACAGTTCCCACAGGTTCATAGGATTGGGAGATCCAACCATAACAACCCCTATAGCCAATTCTTCCACACAGCAGCCACAGGCTTCACAATTGCACACCTGGTCTCACGCCCCTGTCTACAAAGCTGCGTCCTTGCAGCCAGCGCCCTCCAGGCACAGCCCTCTAAAACACCTGCATGGAAGTTGGAGGCCTCTTGTCAAATCAACATTCAGGTCAAATCCAAGGGACACTTCCACGCAGGTTTTTTTTTTTTCCAGGAGGGAGATAGAAAACCGAAATTTCCCGCCTATTCTGGGGCGCGTCTGATGGGTCCACAGGTTCATATCCACAGGTTCACAGACCCACGGCCCCCAGCATCCCGGGCACCGAGCAGGTCCCACGGCCCCTGCATCCCGGGCGTGGGGAGGTGCGCGCGGCGCAGCGGGGGACGGCAGGGCCCCCCGGTGAGGGTGACACTCCCCGGGTGCGAGCGAGGCACGGGTGACCGCGCCCGGGACTCACCTCGTCCTGCTCCGAGGCCGAACCGCGCGGCGGCCCCCGGGTGACACGGAGCCCCCGAAACCGCGTCCGGGCTTCCGTAGCCGCGGCCCCGGATGTGGCTGCGCCGCGCGCCCCGGAAGCGTTCGCGGCGGCCGAGGACGCGGAGGCGGCGCCTGCCGCGGGCTGCCCGGAAGCAGACGTGGCGGCGGGAGCGGTCGGTGGTCCCCGCCGCCGGCTGCCGCTCGGCCGAGGATGGAGGGCGGCGCGCGGAGCCTGGGCCCCGGGGCGCTGCTGCTGCTCGGCGGGCTCCTGCGGGCGGCGGGCGGCGGGCGGGCGCTCCCGCAGCTCAGCGACGACGTCCCCTTCCGAGTCACCTGGCCCGGCACCGAGGTCGCGCTGGTCAGTGCCCGCGCCGGCCCCGACCCCGGCCCCCTGGTCCTCCGGCCCCCGGCCTCTCTCTCCCCAGACCCCCGGTCCCCAGCCCTCGGCTTTCTTGGCCTTTTTCTCCCTAAACGTTTCCTTGAACGCTTCATGACGTTAGGTGACGTGCACTCCGTAGAATGACTGCTTGTAAGGAAATAAAATTTTTTACAAATGCTCCCATTTGTAAAAAAAATTTATTTCCTTACAAGCAGACACAGAAAATACGGGCGCACCGGGGCCTCCAGCCTCTGCTCATGAATGCGCCACTCTGCATCCGGCTTGGCATGGATCCTGGGGAATCGAACCGGGTCGTTAGGCTTTGCAGGCAAGCGCTTTAACCGCTGAGCCATCTCTCCAGCTCCTACTGTTCCCGTTTGTTTGTTTGTTTGTTTGTTTGTTTGATCCTGGCTTCCCTGTAGAAGGCGGTTTCTTAGAATCTCCCTGGGACAGACTCTTCCCTCCGAGTCCGCTGCAGGTTTTCCTGCACCTGCAGACACCTGTGCGGTGTTAATGGCCCTCCATGCAGTGCACCTTTTAGGCTTTTGATGTGTCGTATGATGAAGAGTGTTCATACGGTGAAGAACATACTTATAGCCTCGTGGGAAGCAAGCTCTGTTGGCGTGGGGCTGAATAGTCACTGTGCTCCTGCAAGCCAGGAAAATGGAAGACAGAGTTCTGACGATTTTGTTTCATATTGACATCCTGGGAAATGCAAATTTCTAAACCAAAAATCGTGTTCCACTTCCTGGCAGTCATAGAAGTTGGGAGAATCCTATTATTCTCTATTTCTCTGAGGCCGGGTGTGGAGCTAGGGGTGTCCTCCGCGGAGGAGGACGTGGGTAGCTAGCACACACCAGGCCCTGACGCCCCAAGACCGCAGAAACCATGACCTCATAGTTCTCTGTTTGCTTGTGCTGTGTTTCATACTCAAGTGTTTTTGGGTTGTTTTTTTTTTTTTTCTGCACGCCTTTGTACCATTCTGACCACTCTGTATTCTTGAATTCAGGTAAGTATTTCTCTGGAATTTTTTATTAATGCCAGTATTAAAATACCAACATGTAATTTTGTGGTAAAACAGATATAAGAAGGATGCTTGGGGTGAGAATACTTGGCCTCAATGTCATTTCTAAAGAATGCACTTTGAACATGGTAAATGTATAAATAATGTGCTCGTTAATTTTTTTTTACTCTTGCACTTGTGTTTAATAAATTAAAAACCATGTTTACATAAGGCTGTGAACACTCACTGGCCTATAAATGGATGATTAATTGTAACGTTTTCCAGAGATTACCACCAAATTGCCATTTAGTTTTGTTTCTGCCACTGGTGTTTGTTGGTTCAAAAGAAGTTATGAAGCAGGTCTTGGGGTGCTCCTTAGCCCCAGTATCCAGGAGGCTGGGGTAAGAGGACCGCCAAGGCAAGCCAAGAGCTACAGGTCAGAGTGAGCTGGAGTGAACCCTGCCTTGAAAACAACAGAGAAGTTATCAAAACAAAGACCCTAGTCTCGGTGTATTCTGGTCAGTGTTGCCCAGGCTGTCCATTTTACTTTGAAATTTTATTTTTAATTACTTTAGCATTGCAACAAAATCAAAGGTGGACAGACATATTTGTTAAAGCCTGAGTTATTTTGAGAAACATCTACATGTTTTCTGTGAACTGGCAGAAGATCTTGTGAAAAATAAGCTACAAAAACCATTCTTAGCCGGGCGTAGTAGCGCACTTCTTTAATCCCAGCACTCGGGAGGCAGAGGTAAGAGGGTTGCCCTGAGTTCAAGGCCACCCTGAGACTACATAGGGAATTCCAGGTCAGCCTGGACTAGAGCGAGACCCTACGTCAAAAAACCAAAAAAAAAAAAACATTCTTGTTGGCCTTTTGAAATTTATTTGAGAGAGAGAATGTTGGGCACACCAGGGCCTCTTGTCACTGCAGATAAACTCCAGGCACATGTGACACTTTGTGCTTCTAGCTTTTTATGTGGGTGCTGGGGAATTGAACCCAGGACATCCTGCTTTATAAGCAAGCGCCTATAACCACTGAGCCATCTTTCCAGCCCTGATATTTTTTAGATACTTACATAGTCTGAAGGCTTCCTTTCCCTGCTTGAATTAATTAAAACAACTCCCTTACCTAGTGCTGCTATTTTTTTTAATGGGACATTTGGTTAGATACTGTAACTAAGCAGCTCTGTGAACTAGGACAGGGTCCTTTGTTTACCATTCAAAAGTGGCAGACACAGGATTCAAATGTCGGAATTGTTTTCCTTGTGGTAGCCTCTCACTTCTAGCTCAAGCTTACCTCAGATTCATGATACTCCCTGGCTGTCCTCAATTTGCTGACCCTCCTGCCTCAGCCTGCCAACTGCTAGGATTACAGGCATGAACCACCATACCTGGCTCTCCCAACAATTTCTATTACCAAAAATGATTGGGTCTGAACTGAAGACACGCAGACTTTTTCCTTCACTCCTTACAAATGCACTCCAGGACCAGGAGCTGGCATCCCAGCATGGTAACTTCCATGCAAGGCCATGGCTTCCAGAGTGGCCACCAGGACTTCTTTGGGCCCTGGAAGCTGACCCACATCATGAAGTCAGCGGATGCCGTCTCTCCCTGAAATGATGTCTGGAGGAACAACGTCTTCAGCTTCCAGAATGGCTCTGGCTTGGGATGGAGTTCAATGCTATGGATGCGCTGCAATGTGTGAACAGCCAAGGAAGGCTTCCAGCAGCTTGTGCTGAACAGCAAGAAAGCAGGATGGAAGATGAGCACTCACAGACAGCTTCAAACCTTCCTGGACCTATACCACAGACTGTAAAGGAACGTGACTTAGAATCTCTTGAGTTAATGGTTGGACCTACAACAGATCATACAGATACAGAAAAATTGAAAGCCAGAGAACAGATTAAATGTTTTGAAGTTCTGTTCGAAGATGAACTGCTGGATCATGGAGTTTCAAGTCTGAGTGTGAAAATTAGAGCAGTGCCTTCTCATTTCTCTGTAATGCAGTTCTTCTTGGCCATTTGAACCACATGAGGCTGATAAGACCTACATGCTACCAGGATATCCATCACGAGAAGGCAAAACTGCTAACTGAAGCGTGTTCCACCTTCCCTCTTCACGGAACCCAGGGAAATTTCACAGTGTTTTCCAACTGAGGAAGCTGTCTGCGAGAAGCTCTTGTTTCCAGAAAGAATTGGTCCCAACCCCGCAGGCTCACCAGAAAGTAAAGCTGTGCATTGGAATGTGATCCGGCACATTCTCACTAGGGAATCTGACTGCACACCTTGGTTCTGTGCAGGGGGAGTTTTTATTATGAGACTCGATTTCCTTGCTTACATACAGATTTTCTGTCTCCTTAAAGGAAAACAAGAACAAAGGATTCCACTCAACTGCTATTTGTTCTGTCTATCTTCAAATTTATACTCCAGGTTTATAGGTTTTGGAGTTAAATTTGGATTCCCAACTTGTCACTCAGTGTGACCTCAGCAGTAGTGATGTGTGAGTGTGTAAAGCAGTGGTGTGCTCTGCACCATCATGGAACACTGTCTTCTGTTGTGATGGGGTTAGCTTGTGAATTAGGTCCCAGTGCCTTGTGACTTTCACAGGACTCCTCTGTGCGTGTGGATGTACAGGCTCTTGGCTCTGGGCTTTCTGGTGTTTCCTCATACTCCTAAAGAGTTGTGACTTGTAACAGGATTCCTTAGTTGGAGTTTCTGGGCAACATGTGTGTGTGTATGTATACACACTTATTTTTATTTTTAAACACTGATTTAAATGTCTTGGTCCCTAAGTAGTTTTAGATTACTTATTTTGATAATTTATTGTTTAAAAATGGGGAGTTAAGATAATTGACTTTTTTTATTTTTAAAAGAAGGTAGGGTGCATCTGAAGATTTCATTGCTTTGTTCCTGTGAGGAATACAAAGAATGTGTTTTGGCCATTGCTAAATATGACATACTCCATTTTATATTTCTTTGTTCCAAGAGTCTTTTGTAAGAGAAGAATAAATAATACGAAATGAATGTGCTATAGCATCTATTAGTATTTGCATTGTAAAGTATTATAAATTACCTACAGCTGGCTCAAAGCATAAGGGAGGCTGTGTGGGTTATATGCAGATCTGTGTGTTTATGTAAAGATTGAGCATCAGCAGACCTGGGGTCCGTGGGCCAGGAAAGTGGGAAACCAATCCCCATGCTACCAAAGGCGACCACGCTCATCGATCCAGTGCTACTTTTTGTTTTATTGTCATGGGAAAGCACTGCCCTAATTTGCATTTTTGTTTAAGATTATATAGGTTCAAAGTAGTACTCATTTTGTTATGATTGAGTTTTATTGCCCAACAACCAGGTTCAATTCCCCAGTACCCACATAGAGGCAGATGTGCAAAGTGGCGCATGCATCTGGAGTTCATTTGTGGCTGGAGGCCCTGGCATGCCCATTCTCTCTGCCTCTCTCCTCTCTATCCCTCTCTGCCTCTCTCCTCTCTATCCCTCTCTGCAAATAAATAAAAAATATTTTAAAAGTTC
Source organism: Zapus hudsonius (assembly GCA_004024765.1). NCBI lineage: Eukaryota > Metazoa > Chordata > Mammalia > Rodentia > Dipodidae > Zapus > Zapus hudsonius. The sequence goes on along the minus strand of PVHP010000323.1, from coordinate 129,233 downwards.
TTTCCTTGCTAGTAATAGACAACTAGTGCAATCATTTTATGACACTATAAAAATGCAGAGGGATTGAATTATCATAAAATACATATCAGAAAGCAGGTATTTTTCATAGGATACCATCAGTTTTATTAATTGAAATGTTGATTTGAAATGTATTGGTTCATATGAACTTTGTGAATGTTTTTATAGTACACAAACCTTTAAGCATAGTTTTGTTGACATAGGACCAGAATTAGCAAAGTGTAACAATTGTGATGGCCAGCTATTTGTTCACATATTATTTGAGTACTTCATGCCTAAACTGGCAGCTTTATAAAAGACTATAGTGCCCACACATCCTAAAACATTTACTGTCTGCCATTTACAGAGGAAATTTGCTGATGTACTTTTAAAAGGTAAGTTAGGGGCTGGAGAGATGGCTTAGCAGTTAAAGCACTTGCTTGCAAAGCCTGATAGCCTGGGTTTGAGTCCCCAGTACCCACATAAAGCCAGAAGCACAAAGTGACACATACATCTGGAGTTTGTTTGCAATAGCAAGAAGCCCTAGCATGCCCATTCTCCTTTCTCTCCCCTTGCAAATAAAAATATTTTTAAAATAAATAATAAGAGGGTGATAAAGATTATTATTTTAAAGAAATTTATTTGTGGATAAACTTACACATTCTGCAAATATGAAAAATACTGCTTTCCATGATGCTTGTCTCATCCAACAGAATTGAGAGTAATTTACAAAGTCCTATGGACTTACCCACACCGTAGTAATTGCTGCCAGAGTAATAGAAGATTGTGTCTCTGAACATGCATGGTCTCTTGGGCTGGGGAGGTAGCTCAGTGGGAGATCTGAGTTCCAATCTCAGCACCATACAAAAGTGCCTCTTTTTTACTTCACATTAAACTTCAGCCTGTCACATTACTACTTCTCCTTTATATTCCAAACTGTATTTTGTTTATTTTTTCTGTTATACTACAATTCCAAGAAAAGTTTATGATCTTCACTTTATTGTTTAAAAATGTATATACACTGTCTCTAAAAAATATCTTTAAAATCTTAAACTAAAATGACAAAGGTGTGTGTGGTGGTACATGCCTTTAATCCGAGCTCTTGGGAGGCTGAGATAGGAGGATCTCTGAGTTTGAAGCTAGCCTGGGGCTACAGAGTAAGTTCCAGGTCATCGCGGGCTAGACTGAGACCCTACCTCAAAAGAAACTTTTGTCCGTACTAAAACTAAATTTATTCAGTGTAATACAGTTAACTGGAGAAAGTAATGTATGTTTTCTGTCCTTTTCCTAGCCCACAACTGGAGTTTTATATAAAGAAGATAATTACGTCATCATGACAACTACACATAAAGAAAAGTACAAATGCATACTTCCTCTTGTGACCAGTGGAGATGAGGTATGTGTTTAGACATACCTTGATAATCCTGACATCAAAGATATTTACTTACAACATTACAACCACATACTTTAATATAAAATTGAGTGCCAGGCGTGGTGGCGCACGCCTTTAATCCCAGCACTCGGGAGGCAGAGGTAGGAGGATCACCATGAGTTCAAAGCCACCCTGAGACTACATAGTAAATTCCAGGTCAGCCTGGGCTAGAGTGAGACCCTACCTCGAAAAACCAAAAAAATAAAATAAAAAATAAAATTGAGTAACAAGATTCTTTTTTATTATTTTTATTTATTTGAAAGAGAGAAAAAGGCAGAGAGAGCACCACTACAAATGAACTCCAGGTGCATGCGCCACCTTGTGCATCTGGCTTATGTAGATATTGGGGAATCGAACTGGAGTCCTTCTACTTTGCAGGAAAGCACCTTAACCGCTAGCCATCTTTCTAGCCTGAGTAAAAAGATTCTTAATAGCTTTGTTTTAGGGCGGAAATACTAATAATTTACTATTACTGAAATCTTTAATAATAGTTATTTTGGAAAAGGTAGCAACCAGACAGTCAAGGTGGCACATGCCTGTAATCTCAGCACTCAAGAGGCTGTTCTGAGAGTTTCATGAGTTTGGCTGGGCTAAATGGTCTTTTCCTGGCAAGCCTGGGTTATGGTGTGAGATTCTGTCTCAAAAGAGAGAGAAAAGGGGAAATGAGCTCAGCGGTTAAAGGCATGTGCTTGCAGTGTCTGCCAGCCCAGGTTCAGTTCCCCAGTACCCGGGGAAAGCCATATGCACAAGGGGACATGCATCTAGAGATCATTTGTGGTGGTGCACCCATTTGCATTCTCTTCTTGTAAAACAAATAATAAAAATATTTTTTAAAAAACAAGACAGGAAAAGGAAGCAACCAGTTGTCTATTTACAATTGTTTTGCATAAAAATCAAACTATTGTTTTTTGTAGAAATGATTTTAAAACTAATTTTTTCTATGTAGTGTATTTATAAATTCTTTTGTAAATAAATTTTTAGGTGCCTTATGACTTCTCACTACCTTCACTCATGCCCTTTTCTTTCTCCTAAAATCTCCTCACTTCCTTTCTCCGCCCTTCGAGGCAATGACTTCTTTCAAGATGAAGTGGGGGAGGCGCTGTGGTTAAGTGGGAAGGCACCAGCCTAGGAGCCAGGAGGCTGAGGATAGGCTAGAGGGAGCTGTGGGTCCTTGCACAAATTTAAAGCTCAGTTCTTCCACTCAGTAAATTTATTAAGCCAACAACACAATATTTTCATGGTCTGTAAAATATAAATATCAAATTTGAAAAACAATATGGAATTGATTTAGTACTTTTCTTAAGTTTTGTTCATGTTTGAAGTCTGTCCAAGATAGCCGTTTTGTTTTGATTTAAACCTCCTTAAAACATAAACAGATCCACATAACTATACCCCATATGTATATTATGTTCAAGTTCAAGTCTAAAGTATAAAAACCTGTAGGGAACTGAAAAGCAGCATCCCATAGGGTCTCATTAGCAGTGCTGACTTTTTTTCTCTTATTCCCAAGCTTTTGTGATTTAACCAATGAATTCAATTACATTCTGAGAAAAAAAAAATGTACATACTAAACTCTAGTTCTTTCTTAGGAAGAAGAAAAGGATTACAAAGGCCCTAACCCAAGAGAGCTTTTGGAACCACTATTTAAACAAAGCAGCTGTTCCTACAGAGTATGTATTTAAATTGGGAACTCAAATCCAGGCCCTCAGACTTTGCAAGCGAGCGCCTTTGACTGCTGAGCCATCTCTACACTTTATTACGTAGGCTAGATCACACTTTATTGCGTAGGCTAGATCACACTTTATTACGTAGGGTAGATCACACTTTAAAGTTAGATACAAATATAAGTTGTTGCTTACTAGTGTTTTGCCCATTTAAAGTTTGGTTTTTGTTTTTCCAGGCTGACCTGGAATTCACTATGTAGTCTCAGGCTGGCCTTGAACTCACAGTGATCCTCCTACCTCTGCCTCCCGAGTACTGGGATTAAATGTGTGTGCCACCACACCCAGCTTCATTTAAATTTTTGTATATAATATCATCAGTTACCAAACTACATTCAATGTTTTTCAGTTCAAATGAAAGGTTCCCTGCATGGTAGAATAATAGAATTTTAATTTTAAAATGCTAAAATGTTTGCAGGGCTAGAGAAGTAGTTTGGTTGGTAGAGTGGGTTACCTACAAGAATGAAATTCTGGGTCCAATCCTCAGCACCCAGCATGTCTGTAATCCCGGCACTTTAGAAGTAGAAGCAAGAGAATTAGAACTTCAAGGTCAGCCTTGGCCAGTCTGGGCTACAAGAGATCCTGTCTCAAAAAAAAAAAAAAAATCTTAACTGCTATATTTTAAATTATGTAGAAAACTATTCCCAAGCCAGGTAGTTATTAAAGAACTAAATATATTCCAGATCTATTTCTATCACATAATTCTTACATATAGTTAGTTAATAAAAACTGTGATTAGATTTCAGAAATTTCATCTTTTTTTGAGGCATAGTTACGAGTGTCATTTCCTAAAAATTCATTCTAAATTTAGAATGAATCTACACAGCTACTTAAGATACTGTAAAGTAATTCATATAAGTTATATGGCTTTTGTGTATTTAAAAATGTATCCATCTTTCTTAGATTGAATCTTACTGGACTTATGAAGTATGTCATGGAAAACATATCCGACAGTACCATGAAGAGAAGGAGACTGGCCAAGTATGTTTTTCTTGAGATATAAAGTGTAGAACATTATAAAATGACAAATTTCATAATGATACTGATAGTTTTTAAGTTGTATCCATAGAAATACGCTTACAAAATACTGTATTTTTATACAGAAAATAAATGTTCATGAATACTACCTTGGGAATATGTTGGCTAAGAATCTTCTATCAGAAAAAGGTTAGTATCTACACAATAATTCAATAGTAACTCTGGAATTTGGTTTAACCTTTGTATTCAAATTGAAATTTCAGTTCAGGCTTGGTGGTACATACCTGTACTACTAGCACTTGGGAGGTGGACCAGATGTTCAAGGCCATCCTCAGCTATATAGCAACTTTGAAGCAACCTGGGCTCCATGAGATCTTGTCTCCAAAAAAAGGGGGGGGGGGCTGGAGAGATGGCTCATTGGTTAAGGAGCTT